>CAJVPL010001576.1:0-13034 GCA_910591945.1 Ambispora gerdemannii | reverse complement strand
AGTTAAAAATAAACTTGGTATAAAAAAGCAATGTATATAAAATTCTATTAATAGAAATTTGATTCTAATATTTAAAAATGTCAAATTAAAACCCGACCCTACCCAAACAGAGCTTTAATTCAGAACATGCGACCGTATGTGTTCCGCATGGGGCGATCCATAGATTTTTGATTAAGCTGAAATTTTTTCTAATCACGAGTTAAAAATAAACTTGGTATAAAAAAGCAATGTATATAAAATTCTATTAATAGAAATTTGATTCTAATATTTAAAATGTCAAATTGAATAGGTTTTATTGTCGCTGTTTTCGATTTAGTGCGATTAACACAATTTTTGTTTGAATTATTAGAATCGATAACGATAATAAGACTATATAAATTAACTAATTGAAACATTTTTAATAAATTAATTTTACAAAACAATAAAAGTTAGCAAATTATGATTTCTTGAGGATCTAATCTTATTTAACAAAAATATACGTTCGTCCGTTCAATCTCTTCCATCGGATCGTCTTGGACGGTTCAACTGCTCCGGTCTCAAACTGTCCAATAAAATTCAAGCTCTTTATCACTCAACATCAAGATTCAAATATCATGTCACATTTTATCTTTCATTCAGAGCACATATTATTACAGCGATTGTCTGAATGAAATTACATTGGGAACGATTAAAGTCACATGTCATACCGTAGAATTGCAATCCAATTCACTCTATACAAACTAGTGTTATTAATTTAACCGGGTTAGTAGTTTTTGAACTTTTGAACTAATAAACCAAATAAACCAGGACGATACAATAAACCTATCTATACTAAATGCGAAGAATATCCAGATGTATTTAAGGGGTGGAATTATATACCGTATACAAACTTTCATACATATGACTTCAAACTCATATATGTATCATATTCACTTAAATAATTTGAATTGGTTTAAAAGATAATGTCTTGTGATCCAACCTGAACCAGAGCCCAAATGTTCAATGACACATTAGCTATAGTGGGAAATTTTGGCGGGAAAGTATAGTTTACAATAAAATAGCATGGAACGAAACGAAATTGAATAGAAACATAATATAATATAATATATAACATAATAGTATAAAATATAATGATACAATATAATATGATACAATATAATATGATATAATATGATACAATATAATATGATATAATATAATCTAATATAATATAATATAATCTAATATAATATAATAATATAAAATAATATAATATAATATAATATAATACAGCGAGAGAGAGTAAAAAAATTCGCTCAGGTATACGTGAAACAAAAACTATCTTTTTCCAAATGTAGCCCTTAACTCAGCTTCAATTTGGTTAAAGAGGATTTTGTTTCACGTCTAGCACACGAGTTATAACCCTTCAAATAGCCCCGATTCTTGGCGTTTTTAAGACCCTGAATCTTATCTTTCTGTGCAATTGTTATGCAAAGGGTCATACAGTAATAAATCTTGTTAGACATAAATAAAAAGAATCATTCTTAGATAAAAAACCCTGATGATTAGTATATTAGTTGATGGGTTAAAGTAAAATTGCTATTTCTATTACTATTATATTATACTGCATTATATAAATGGTGTTCGTTTACAATTATAATTACCTTTTGTATGCAAGCACTCGTCATAGATAATTTCGGTAATTTTTACAAAATAACTAAGGTTGCTTAAAATACTATGAAAGGAGTTTCAACTCCTCGGATCTGACGATCTTAGGAAATCTACGTATACCACCTCCAATGCTACTACTTTAGAAAAACAAGTTTTTCCGATAAAAAAAGTCAAGATCTTAATATACTTATATGTAATAACATAATGAATGAAAGGTTGTATCACGGTAAGCATAAAAAAGTCAAACAATAATAAAGGACCATTAATGAATTCGACATATCATCAATGAGATTTTTTATTTATGTTTCCAAATTGTCTTAAATAAGAACTATAGATTCGCTAACTCAATCAGAATAGGCTAATGTAACCAAGGATTTTTGTATTTGTAGTTGAATGCTTCCTTTGCTAGTATTATTATGTGCCATTCTGTTCTATGATTAAACTGCGTCCTCGCGAGAAAATACAATCATGCGTTTTTCTCAGTACATTGTATCTAAATGTTATATGAATCCTGCATAGTTATTTATCTGTGTTAGTTTTGATAATAAAGGAAAAGGCATGCAATAAAATATCAAGCGCTGCAACTGCTATGATGTGTACGAATTATCCGAGTCGTAAGCAAAAATTTATATAAATAAGCAACCAAATCCAAATTCTTTATTAGACAAACAATCAATCTGACCTTCTTCATTAGACAAGAAATCCAACTTTCTTCATTTCGAACAAGCAAAATGGTCAAAAGTTTGGAAGGTAAACGCGATTTCCCTTCTTCCAATTCTAATAACGCTATCCTCGAGAAAATTGATGTCACCCTTCCAATGAACGATGCTCTGATTTCTATATTGACTAAAACGCCAAAGAAGCCTCTGAATAGTTTTTTCCTATTCAGAAAAGCATACAGTCACACGCTAACTAGCAAGCATTTTCGTCTTAGTGCCTCTGAGGTCTCACAAAGAGCATCGGCCATATGGAAGGCTAAGTCAGAACCTGCCAGACAAGAGTTTAAAAAATTGGCCGATCAAATCCGCGAAAATGCTTTAACAGAGATCTGTTTACCTTCTTCGGCTAATCAATTAAAGAACAAATATAAGTGGCGCCATATGACTCAAGATCCTCAAAACTACAAAAGATCATACAACAAAAGACAATTTGAGAAACCATTAAAACCATTAAAGCCCACATCAGCCGGCTTGATCCAAAATCAATCTCATCCTTATACTGACTTTTTCGTTGAACAAGCAATTGAGGATCATGTTAATTTCGTCCCGTCAGACATTGATTTTCATCCAACACATCAACTATTTACCGGATTTTCTAATTTTAATCAACCTTCCTTTCCACCTATTCCTTTTAATTCTGACGTATTCGCTCTTTTTAAATATAACGTAATTTAGGGAAATTGCTCGACTTTGTCATAATCGAAGTAAATTATTTATTAGTAAATAAGATGTTTTTTTTTAATACTTCCAACATTTTAAGTTTCATCCTATCATTCGTTTAAGATACCAGACTCTTTTCTTTATGATTTATGAAAATTCTTATTTAAAAATTAATACGTTTTTATATTTAAATTCTCTCTTAATAATATATATAATTGAGAATATTCTAGAATTAATATTACATGTATTTAATAGTTTAAGCAAACGATAAGATGTATCGATATTGATACGCATTTAATAGAAAGATCTTCATTATCTGTTCACTTTTCTAATAAAGACAACCCTCCTTGAAAAGTCTAAATAAGGTAAAACGTAATAGTGATTATCTGTAATAACACAAAAAAGCTTTTCTTTCGGCTGTGCAAATTACATCGAACACACGTGTAAAAAAGTGGACACAGCAGCAGCACAATACGTTAATTCACCATATATAGAAATGAAAAAAATGAAAAAATTAGTAAACGACCAACCAAGATCCTGAGAATTTGCGGCCATTATTGTTCATTGTCATCTCCATCAAGAAATATAGCAATTCATTACGTATTCATGCATCATAAATTATTCGTCAGATCACGTTTTATTATTATCTACATGTTTCTAAAAAAATGACTTCCGTTAATATTTATCTCAAACAATTAACTTTAATAATAAATAATGTTAATATGCCATGTACTTGTCATCACAATTGTAATTATAAATGATGATTTGTTATTTCCCAACCTGGTTCTTATAGAGGTGTGACTTATTGCATTATGCTAAGTCATAATAATTTTCTACGTAAATGACCGTTTTCTAAATGACTATGTTTAGAAAAGAAGAATGATGGGTTATTTTTAGACTATACATGATATTTCGATTATCAAAATAAAAAATAAATCACAAAATTTAGTAAATATCGATATACGTATTCAACTTGTAATCAACCAAATTATTTCATTTATGCATGGAAATATTTTATTACGTTCGCAATACATGTAGTAACGATAAGCATTCGGTCGTTTTATTCTAATTATTAATCAATAATTACTATCGTTATTCCGTATTTATCGTTGAAAAGAAAATCTAAATTTTTTCCCTCAGGTTGATTATAAATAAAAGTAATATATCAAGAACTTACAGCAGCAGCAATAACATACAAATTAGTAGAGATGCAACATTAATTTCGGAACTGACTCCGGAGAAACACAAGTACACAAACAAGATGAATACGTAACTAACTTCTATCTGATTATTAAATAACATATATTATATATCATCTATTCAATTCAATTGTAAATTCAGGAATTATTTCAACCAAAATAAAAAGTAAGGATTCATAAAAAACAATGGGAACGAGCAAGCGAATTACTGGTGTTTCTTTGTAGTTACCAAATCGATCGTAGTGATGGCAATGAGCAATACAAACAGTTAATGCATTGTAATGAATATAAAATAAAAAGGGAAAAATAGGTATGAATGTAGTGTATTAAAACGCGCGCGGATTCCGAATGATTTGTCCGCACTTCCCCGTACCAAATTCCCACATTCCTGCAACGAGGCAAAAAATGGTTCGCTCGCCATGTAATTGCATACATAGTCAAGTTGTAAACATGAAATTCAATATTTTTAATAAATGAAAAGGACAAAAGAGATTCTGAATATTTTTGTTTCATTCTTTTTTGTATTATTTTCTACTTTTGTTTTATTTAGCCTAATCCCGTTTGTTTCATGTAAATATGTACGTACTTGCAGAATGACATTTTCATTTTCTTGTAATATGTACTAGCGCGCGCCATCATTCATGGCAACATGACACAGCATGACACGTTTAAGGAAATCTTCTAGAAAAACCCCCCGTTTTTTGAACACCAAAGTTTATCGTTATCGATTGCATTATGCCTTATAATTAAATCTATAAATTAACATGCATATCAAATAAATATCCGTATCTTCCGTCAAAATATTTTATTTCCAAGCGCGAAATTATTGACTAAACAAGAAATACACGGAGAATCCCGATTATTTATTTTGTTCATAGAATCCATTCTTTTTTTGCTATATTTGAACTTGAAGAGATAACATTATATATAGAAAACTTGGCAAGAACTAAAAGAGATTTGAATCGAGTCAATTCAAATATCTTGGAGTGATTCTTTACACATCAATATATACTCTACTACTACTCTTAGAGTCATTTAATTTTTATATATCAAAATAAAATGACTACCAGACCCGATTATATTTATCTGTTATTTTGTATTAGTACATTCCATGATAAAAAGAATGGTTTTTGTTCGCTTAATCTGGTAATTATGTATATTGTTGGAAGACCCTGTCTTTATCATTTTGTAATCAAAAGCCCGAATCAAAATAATCAAAATTATTCTTTGTTAAGCAAATTTTTTTCGCGTATTTAAAAATTCTACATTCAAAAATCGAGAATTCATGTCATCCCCAAAGACACCAAACTTTTTGCATATGAAAAGATGACAAATAATACAATAGTGTACCAAATCTAAAAGTCTTTCCGGATTTGGTCGTCTTAGATCCTTGAATTCTTAAGCTCAAAAAATAATTTCTAATAAGAACAACAAAGTTACAAAAGATCAAATAAAAAATTAATTCAGAAAATTACATAATGTTTCGATCTGAGAGAAATTACCATAATATTCATAATAAAAGCTCAGTAAGAATAGTGGCAGTAAAGTTATTGCTTGTGAACTATCAATATCGATATGAAAAAAGATAGTAATTGTATGTAAATCATCTCCGAAGAATACCAAGTACCAACTACAATGAAGAATAATATTTGAACCCTTTAATTGATATATTAAAAATCATTCACTAAGGCCAACAAAATATTAAAAAACTATAAATATTTTAATATACCAAATATAATAAATTTAAGTCTTATCCTAATTAGGAACTAAATGCAAAATCTAATCGTTATCGTTATCGTTATCATCAATAACTAATCTATCATAAATAAAGTTTAAATTGTAGTTGCCGACTACTTCCAATTAACGTTAAGTTATAGAACTTTAAAAAACGCACTATAAAAACTATTCCATTTGTTGTATATTTATGGGATCAAATGTAAAAATAAATGCAACACACATTTCTTAACCAAAGTTTTCAATAAATTTTGCTAACGCATAGGCTCGGTTCGGTTTTTTTAACCGAAATGATCGGTAACGGAACGAGATTCTTCGGTTCCGTATGAATTTATTGATATACAGTATAAACAGTATATACAGTATTTGATATACAGTATATGGTCATCAAACGATTGTATTTTATAAAATGTATAAACTTCTTTACTAAGAAGTAAATATAAAATTTAATCCGTGAATATGCTCAAAAGGCCTATTCTATAATATTCACGGAATAAATTTTGTATTTACTTCTTAGTAAAGGAGTTTATACATTTTATAAAATACAAACGTTTGATGACTTTAGATTTTATGCACCATAGCAAATAAATTTATATCGGTAAACCGATACCGATGCCAATATTACCGATACAGATCGGCAATTATTTGATCGGTTGATGGAGTCAGTTTTACCGATCGGTCGGTATCGGGTTTTAAAAGAACATTCGGATGAATTTCACTTAGTTCAGAATTTCGACAAATTCGCAAAATTTAAATTGATTTTGATTTGAGTATCGATTCCTATCTTTTAACTTTGCAGCAGATCATTGTATTCGATTTAAAATGGCATGACCGGAAACTTTTATTAGGACAGTATACAGTATATAATACTATTTAAATTTAAATGAAAAGAATACACTTATTCTTAGATATAGCCAAGACGCTGGAATGGTTAATTAATGACTATATAAAATAAAGAAACTATTCAGAGGTTTCTTTGGCGTTTTAGTCAAGATAATAACCAGAGTATGCTGTGTACAGTCGATTCTGGATGTAACGAACCGCTTTATAACGAATTCTGGATATAAAGAACCTCCTTATAACAAACTCTGGATACATATAACGAAAGCTAACAGAATTAGTATGTGAAAGGAAATTCTAAATCTTAGTCTCATATTTTTTGATCCACGAAAAGAAAAATCAACTTCTGATCTGTTCCTCGAAATATGCGACATATTCAATCCTGTTTCCGGTCCTATGGTGCATAACATCTAAAGTCATCAAACGTTGTATTTTATAGAATGTATAAACTTTTTTACTAAGAAGTAAATACAAATTTTAATCCGTGAATATGATATAATAGGCCCTTTCTGAGCATATTTACGGATTAAAATTTGTATTTACCTCTTAGTAAAGAAGTTTATACACTTTATAAAATACAAATGTTTGATGACTTTAGATGTTATGCACCATACATTTTTGCATGTCATTGCAAGAATCAGTTTTAGATATCATCCGCTTTAAGTTTGTTACTTAATGAAAGCAATACAATTACGCATGACAAGACCTGTGCAATTGTGAGCAAACTTATGGTAAAATAATATTCTTGTACTTCAGTATGTTGGAATAATTGAACTAAAAGAAAATATTGCATTTCAGAAGTGACAGTGATAACACAGTTTGTACGAGAAATGGCTGAAAAGCTTTGATCGTACCCCTAACTTAATACATGATTTTTAATTTATTATAGAAAACTCAGTATCTTTTGACTAGACAGTTTCTGAACAAATTAAATTTAAATAATACAAGTAAAATTATTGACAAATTTTTGGTTTTATTTACAAATTCAATGCTACTATTAGCAATAATTTAATTTAATAATAAAGCTGTTTTGGTGTATTTTATTAAATTGGTTTTATCATTTACATATTCAAATTTCAGTGGATTATATGCTATTAAAATCTTTTTACTTGAAAAACAAAACTTTTAACTTGCAATTTTATAATTTTTCGTTACAAATAATTTGGATTATTTAGATTAATAAATTATTATTTTTATATAATTAAAGTTTATGTAATTTTAAATATTACTAAAAGTGTTTTATTTTTCATTATAATAAATAATTGAGCGATTTTTTGTTAATATAATATAGCATTGAAATATTGTTATTTCAAAAAAATAAAAATTACCAATTGTTTTTATCGTAATTTGCCGCATAACTCTCGCCGTAGGAAATTTAAACTTTAATTTGGTCCAAGGTTTTTTTTAGCAAAGTATATTATTTTTCGAAAAATAAATAAATTAAGATTCACAGTGCAATTTCCTAAAAAATTTAATTGCTAAATTAATAGCTTTGGGGTTAAATTAAGGTATAAGTTTCTATAAAGGGCGATTTATACGGTACTTGTATTCTTTAAATTTAATTTCATAGAAATTAACACTCAATTTTTCATAATTAATATGTAGTTAAAAATTATATATTTATTTAATTGTTTTTTATTCTGAGTGAGCTGAAAATTAGTATTAAGAATTTATCAGGCATGGTGCATAACATCTAAAGTATCAAACGTTTGTATTTTATAGAATGTATAAACTTCTTTACTAAGAAGTAAATACAAATTTTAATCCGTGAATATGATATAATAGGCCCTTTCTGAGCATATTTACGAATTAAAATTTGTATTTACCTCTTAGCAAAGAAGTTTATACACTTTATAAAATACAAATGTTTGATGACTTTAGATGTTATGCACCATATTTATTAGATTAAATGTTTCCTGAATTCTGAAAAATCCTAACAATTTCTGGAAAATGAATTGTGTTTTTTTACAGAATATATTATTAATAAATTTTGACATTGTTGAATTTTTTTGATTGCAACTATAAAAAACAGCTAATAAGTTTGCAAAGCATACTTATTAAAATTTTGAAAAAATAAATTATATTTTTGCTCATATATATGCAGAAGATACTTGGTCTAAGCTTGAATTATTACAATAAGTATATAATTAGAAACTATTAATATAATTCAAAAAAGTTAAAAGAAGAATTATATTTTCAATAGTATTAAATAATAAATATTATATATTTACTTAAGTAAATTTAATAATAATATAAACAAATTCCTAATAAAAATGAGAAATAAGTTTATTTATTAGTATTTTAAATTTTTTAAATTATTATAACAAAAATAAAATTAATAACTGAACTATTTTTTATAAATAAATTAATAAAATAATATTAGAAACTTATTCTATATTTAATTTAATAAAAATCTGATTAAAATTAAAATAAAATTAGAAATAAATTTATTTATTAGTAAATTTCTCAGTAAAAATAAAATAAATATGTTTTTATTTATATTATAATAAAATATTATTTAAAAATTATAAAAATTTTGTAAATATATTCTTATTAAATACAAGATTTTTTTAATATTATATAGAAAATTAATATAATAATATTTTGCAAATTTGATATTGAAAATAATAGATTCAAATTTTAATATAATAAAAATAATATATAGATAAATATTTTTAATAATAATTTAAAAAGAATTTTATAAAATATATTTATAATACAAAAACTTTTTTAATTAATTATTATTAATAAATATTATTTAGAAAATGTATTATTTTTATAAATTTTTTAATAGATTATAGTAAAAATCTTATTTTACTATATTTTACTAAAATATTTATCAAAATAAAAATAAACTAAAAAATTTTTTAATTAATTAATATATTTTTTATATTATAGAATATATTTTTATAAAATTCTTTTAAAATTTTTTATAAAAATATTAATTTATTGCTTAATATCAAATTTCATAAAATATTATATTAATATTTTTTATAAATATAATCAAATCTCTCTATATTCACACCCATTTATAGTCACATCCCTCTATAGACACTCTATTTTGCTTTTTTATTTACATATAAACATAGTAAAAAAAATCTTTCTATAGTCACATTCTCTCTAGATTCAACAAAATTTTGCTTTTCTGAGAATAATGACTATAGAAAGGTTTGACTGTAATAAAAAATTTTGTTCTATTATTTTAAAAAAATTTTTATGAATTTTTATAACTTTTAAAAAAATTTTTTATTAAAATATAAGCAAATACTTGTTATAATTACTTTTATTAGAATTTATAATTTGCTATTTTTATATTTAATTTAATAAAAATTAATAAATATTAAAATTATTTTCTAATAAATTTCTAATAAAATTCTAATAAAATTAAAATAAAATATTTTGATTTATTTTTTATGTTTAATTTAATAAAATTTTCAATAATAATAATATTTATTTTAAAATAAATTTAATAAAAGTTAATAAAAATTTTATAATAATAATATTTTGAAAATAATTTGATAAAAGTTAATTAAATTATTTTTAGTTATTATAATATTTATATTATTTTTATATAATATATATAGTAACAATTAGAAATAATGCAATAACATTAAAATTTATTAATTAAATATAGTAAAATACAGATTTTTTCTTTATATAAAAGTTTTCATTTTATTAATAAATATTTTTTATTTTTATATTAAAATAAAGATAATATTACATTTTTAACATATATTTTTTAGATTTAATCTGATAAAATTGTTTTAATTATATATAAAATTATTTTTATATAATTATAATATATAAAAAATAATTAGCTTTATATGCAATTAGAATAGTTTTATTAGATTAATTCTAAAAAAATATATATTATAATATGTGACATTTTCTTTATTTTAATGTAAAAATAAAAATATTTATTAGTAAAATTAAAAACTTTTATATAAAGAGAAAAATTTGTATTTACTATATTTAATTAATAAATTTTTTTATTATAATATTATTTTTGATTATTATTATATATATTAATACTCTAAATACTTAACTTATTGATTTATATATAATTTTATATATTTAATTTAGCTAATAAAATTTAAATTCATATTATTAAATTATATATAAAATTTAAATTTAATAATTTAATAAGAATTCTATATTTTATTAATAAATTTTAATATTATTACATTTTTTATTATTATATATAATACAAAATATTTAAATATCAAATATATAATTTGTTTTATTTTTGATTTCAAAAATGAATTAAAATTTAAATAAATTTAAAAATTATTTGTAAAAAATTCATATAATTTTATAATATAGTAATAATTAGAAATAATGAAATAACATTAAAATTTATTAATTAAATATAGTAAAATACAGATTTTTCTCTTTATATAAAATTTTTCAATTTTATTAATAAATATTTTTTATTTTTACATTAAAATAAAGATAATATTACATATTTTAACATATATTTTTTTTCAAATTTTTTAGATTTAATTTGATAAAGCTGTTTTAATTGCATATAAAGTTAATTATTTTTTATATATTTTAATTATAAAAAAATAATTGATTTTATATGTAATTAAAATAACTTTATTAGATTAAATCTAAATAATCTGAAAAAATATATATTAAAATATATAATATTATTTTTATTTTAATATAAAGATAAAAATTTGTATTTTATTATATTTAATTAATATTATTATATTATTTCTAATTGTTACTATATATATTATTTGCTAAATAATTTATTATTTTTTAAATTATTCAATAAGCAAATTTGTCTACTAAAATTATGCTTATTTTTGTATATTTATTTCTAATTTTTGTAAGCTTAATTTTTTTTACTAAGTTTAACTTCTTTTTTTAAATTAAAATAAAAATATAGCATATTTTTAATTAATATAATATAAATTTGTAATTTTGATTTTATTTTTTAATTAATTTTGAAATTAATAATAAAAATATTTTAAAATTACTTATAAATAATTATAATTTTTTATAATATTAAAAATGTAAAAATAATTATTATATAATAATATATTATAAGAATACTTTCTTATGTAAATAATATTAAGATAAATTTATTAATTATTATAAATAAATTATATCAATTGAGATAGTTTTCAGCTTTAATTTTAATAATCTTATTCTTTTTTATTAAATAGTGAAAAAATCTAAAGAATTATAGTACAGAACAGAAATATTTAAATATATAATTAATGTTTAATAAATTACAAATAAATAAATAATAAAATAAAGGATGATTGGTTCTTAATTATTAATCTTAAAGATAATACATTTTCAAATTATATTATACTTAATTAGATATATATAAAATATAAATAATAATAAAAAGTAATTAATACAAATTTAAAAATAATAAATATAAAAATAAAAAAATAAATAAAAAGAAAAAGAATTAAACTAAGATTTGTCTAAATTAATAATTGATCTATATTTTACATCTAATCTATTTAGCAAAATATTAAAAAGTATTAAATATAGATCTGTATTAATTTTTTATATATTATACAAAAAATGATAAATATAACATGAAAAATAATGAATATAATACAAGAAAATAAAAAACTTCTTTTTGCATTTCTCTCCCATCGATCTCTTGACCGGGCAGAGCCACAATTCTCCAAGGGCAAGAAACCTCCATACTCATAGTTCTAAAAAGAAGTTACACTCATTTCTCTATAGCAACGAATTCTTCACAAGCCAAGCTTTTATTTGAAACGTCAAAACACATACTTTTCTTTTCTCTTTGTTCGTTTTTCTTAATACATAAACATAAAAATAAAATATACAAAAAACATAAAAATCCTAAATCTTCAAAAAATTCTTTCTATTATCCCGTTCAAATTCCTTTACTCTTTCTTTCTTCTTTTCTTTTCTATTTATAACTAATCATCTCTAATAAAATGTCAAAAACTAATAAAAAAAACACTACTACTAACTCTCCCACATCCACTCTTAACCGTCTAACAGATCTAATAGGTCTTACTTCCACTCAAGAAAATACTAATCAGTTCACCCCTGTCAGCATACCCAGTAAATCCTCCGACACAAATTCCGAAACAAAAAAAGCAAGTTCCCGCAAAACTCCTTACTCCCGATCCAATATTAATAATAATAGCACAAAAAAACAAAAGCAATCGCATGTCACCGATATGGAAACAGACGATGACGATGCCCAGTCATACATAACTGTAGAAGAAAACAAAGAAAACACCGA
>CAJVPL010001575.1:0-13041 GCA_910591945.1 Ambispora gerdemannii | reverse complement strand
AATTGACTTAAAATAAACTAAGAAGATTATATCCTGGTTTTAACTTTTGTTTTATCTTTTTCACTTTTCTTTGATATTGAAAGCACTAGAATGTATAACTACAAGTATAAAAACATTAATATTTTCTTCTTTAGTTAGTAATTCTTATTAGTTAATTGCTCTTTTGAACACATTCTCCCAACTTTTCTTTTTGTCCTTGATAGAATTGTTTAATAATTTCTGTTAAAATTGGTATAGACTTAGATATTTATTTTTGCACTAACCAATTTTATTAGTCTATTTCTCTCTCCCAACTCATATAACTCTCTTACTAATAGTGAAGAAACCCTTCATTTAAAGTAACTGTAGCACTATATAATATTTGTAAATAATAATATAAATAATAATATAAATATGATACAAATAATAATATAAATAATAATATAATAATATAAATAATAATATAATACAAAATATATAATAATTTTGACTAATAATTAATATAAAATTCCATTATATAACAATACAAATTATATAAAATTATTATCTCTTTTTCTATTTATATTTGAAATTGATAGAAAAAAAGATATATTTAAATAATAAATTGTAAAATCAAGTTACAAAAAAAGAAATACATATATTATTTTATACATTTTTAAATAAAAAATATAAATACATATGTAAATTATCTTGAAGTAATATTTTATTAATGATTTTTTTTATATTTTTATATTTGAAATACTATTTTTATTGTACAGGTATATTATCTTAATTAGCAATAAAAATTTATTAATCTTCTAAATAATCAGATATATTAATTAATCATAAAATAATATATAAAATTATATTTTTTATTTAAAATAAAAGATTTAGAAAATTGGCATTTAATCAATTACTATTTTTAAATATTAGTAATAAATTATAATTGTATAAATTATAATTGCAAACAAATATTAACTTTAATAATGTAATAATATATTTTATAATTAAATAATAAATTTAGATTATTATAATCATTTATATAATATTGACTTTTAATAATAAAATAATATATATTATAATTGAATAATAAATTTAGATTATTACAAATCAATAATTATTGATTAAATTATATTATTATTATATTTTATGAATTCTTGAAAAAGCTTGAGAGTGCTTAATAATATTATAATAAGTTATTTTATTAAAATAATTATAATAAAGTTTATTAAGAATTATAGATGAAAGAGTATTGCTACCATTTCTAGTTCTTACGTATGAGAATATTTAGAAATAACTAACAGTAACTATGTTCATGACAGATTTTAAATAAATGATGAAAGTGAATAATTATCAATAATAAACTGACAAGAATATGAGTATAAGATGAATGTTTAAGTGTATTTAAATAATAATAAGACATTATTAAAACTATATATATACTATAAATTAAAGTTAGAAAGCATATTAATAAGATAAAAGACAATATGACAACAAATAAAAACAACAAAAGTAAAACAAAGATAAAACAAAAGAAAAATAAAACACAAACAAACAAAAATAAAGCAAACAAAAGAAATAAGCAAGAAAAGTGAAAAAGATAAAACAAAAGTTAAAACCAGGATATAATCTTCTTAGTTTATTTTAAGTCAATTCTCATATTACATATATAGTAAATTTAAGTTATGCTGATCTATATATTATTTATATATAGATTACAAAGTAAAATTAATAAAAATAAAGATCTATAATATATTGAAACACAATAACTATTATATAATATTAGAAAGGAATTTGTGTAAAAGCTATGTGTTGCTAATTAAATTAATATAACAAGAAATGAAAATAAAGTACCAATAAGATTAAAATATAAAATAATGTAATAATAGTATGAATTAATTGATAAATTAAATGATAATGAAATCTAAACTAAAATAATGTGATAATAATGTAAAATAATTGGATTAAAATATGAATTATTGCTATTGGATAAAATATAAGAAATATAGAAAAATAAAAAGTCTAAAAGAATATTACTGCACTAAAAATATAATGTGATATAGTTAATAAAAGGTAGAATGATAACAGTATAATATAATTAAATCTATATAATGCATCAAGCATTAAACTATAATTATAATAAATCTAAAGAGAGATAACAGTATGTTTATAATATGATCAGCTAGAATAAAATCTGGAATTTTTAATAATAATATTTAATTAAAGAATTTTATATAATAAATATATAAGTTTAATATAAAATCATAATTTAATAATAATAAAATATAATTTATTATTAAATGAATTTATTATTAATTTATTATATGTTTTTAATTATTATTTATTATTCTTGAGATTTTGAGAACTATAGAACTATAAAACTGTAGAATTTTAAAATTATTAGATCTATAGAATTATCTTAATTATTAGTTAAGATATATTGCTTTTATAACAAATTATTAGATTTAATTTAGCTATTACACAATTGATCTCTAATACTTTCATCGTTGTTATTACTTAAATTGCTTGGATTGCTTGAATTGCTATTATTACTTGGATCACTTGGATTACTTACACAATTCAATAAACCAATCATTAATAGCTCAAATCTTATTCAATAAAATATTATCCAATTAAATTTATAATATAAATTAATCAATAAAATAAAAATTAAATATTTATATTCTAACAAGTTTCTCTTAATTAAGAATTTTACTTCATAAAATAAAAATATAAAATAATAAAATGGATATAAAAATATAAGAATTTAAAAAAATATATAAAAATATATGTTGAATCTTAGTTTTTCATGCTTATCATAAAATACTGAAAAACTTTGCTACTCAGCTATATAATCTTAGTTAGTCGTGACAATCATTATTGGTTTAAGAAATAATAAATTTGAAAGTGAATAATAAGAATAGAATCTCATCTTATATAGACGTTATAGCAAAGATCTTTTAATAAGACTATAACAACATGTGAAATATTTCACAAGTCACCAACACACATAGCATTCTGACCTCTTCTATTAAAATGGAATTGAGAATAAGAAGATTTAAACTGTGTATATGATGGAGAACATCCATTACAAATTCAAGCAACATCAAACCAACATCTCAATGAATTAAGTCAGAGAATTGATCATAATAACAGTTTCTATTTACTCAAAATTTTTACATATATAAAAAGGGTAATAATAAAAGAAGAGTAATTGTTCAAAATTTAATAAAAATAAAATAAATTAAAGAACTTAGAAAATGAATTGAGTGTTCTTTTATAAGAAAATGCAATAGAAATTTAATTGATAATTATCTAAATAATTAATAATTGAGATCTTTTCATCATCTATTCTAAATGTAAATGAATAAACAAAAGAATAAGAGGTTGTAAGAGCAGACAAAGGGAATGATAAACTTCAAAAATTTTATTATATTAGCTAAAGTATTTGAACACATTTTTTTATTCGAATCTTGCTATTCCGCAGTCGATATGCGGTTATACATTTTAAATACATTATTGAATATGTAAAAATTAACGCTAAACATGGAATCTAAACTAGAATTGTTGAGACTGCGGATTAAGGATCTTGAGAGTGAGATAAAAATCTTTCCCGAAGTAATGTCCACTGAACGAGCTCTTGAACCTAGATCATTCAAAGATAAAGAGGTTGATGAATTAGTGAAGAACTTGCAATACAAACTTGGTCTTTTTATTAATGATAAAGTTAGACTTCACTCTGAAGTAGACAATCTAGCATCCGAAAATATAAAAACTTAAAAAAGACAGAACACAAGAAAAATCGTAAATTTCAAGAGAAATCATTCTAATAGCTCAGACACTGCTTGATGAGGAACCCGTAGTAGAATATCGTCCATCTTTTATGAAAGGATTAGAATTTGATGCCTTCTCCAACATAATCGAATTGCATTAGAGGTACAAGGGGCTCAGAAAAAAAGGGCAGCGTTTGGACGCAAATTGCTGTATTTGCGTCCAAACGACAACACTGACTTTAGGAGAAATAACATAATTATGTTATTTCCACTACACCAATAAATTTTCTGAAGTAATATTTCAATCACATACTTGCATTCTTATTGATAAATTAAAATACCAATTTTGAAGTCTACTTGTAAAAATAAAACAACTTAGATCAAAGAAAAATAGTTTCTATAAAAAAATAAATTCTGAAAATCGTGACTTTTCTTGTCGATCAAATGTTGAATAATAACACGTCACAATAACAAAATTTGCTTTCTCGATAAATTAATTAGTTTCCCTGCAATTAATTATGATTTCCCCATTGCCAGGTAGATTAAAATCTGCTGCCTTTCTGACTTTATCTAAACGGCGGCAATTTTGCACAAATAAACTTTCGCGTTTTAGTAGTGCTGATAGCAGTAATCACAGTAAAAACGCAATACTGAACCTTGCTCAACAAAGAGAATGTATTAATAAACTACCTCCATTATATACGCTGTTACTACCATTCAAAAATAATAAACGCGTAAATATTTTTCGTGTTACTCCCTTAAATCGGTGCTACACGATCGAAACACTGAAATCAAGCGAAAGTCTCACCACAGAAAAAGTAAAGGAAGGATCATTGACAAATTACTTGAAAAATCCAGGGCAAATTCCTTCTGATTCGAAATTCCCAAAGAAACCAAAAGCAAAAACAAAGATTGAAAGCAGCACCAACCCAAAATTGAAGATATTTCTTCAATTATTATCCATAACCTTTGTTGGGGGTACTATTGCGTTAATTATATATTCTGGTATGCGTTGGTATATATTTGTTAATTTCTGTAATGATAGAATTTGATTTATTTATCCTTCTAACGTTTTTTCTAGGAAGGCCTTTTGAACATGAACGCGAGAACCAAGTAAATATTATTTATTGATATTTTAGGATTTATGCGTCAACTGAACGCATATTTTTTTATCTTAATTAGTTTACAAATATGCACCCATTGTTAGCATGGTATAAAAGACTAGAAGCACGAACAGAGGATTTCCTTCAAGTGAGTATATTACAAAAGAAATATTCCTTTTTCTATTTTTATTATACGCACAAGTTCAACTTAGTGCAATGATATGAATCTTCATTATTAAAAGTTCTTCACTGAACCTCCATCCGACAAACTTTTGCCTGATAAAGAAAATATATTAAATTATCCGCAACACACACTTGTAATAAACTTGGATCAAACGTTAATATATTCTACTTGGGATGCAAGTATTTTTTATTTAGTTTCATCGTCTCGTTTATGTTTCTTTTTTAAGCGGTAATTTATTTGATCATGCATCACTATTCATTAGAGAGAACACGGATGGCGTACAGCAAAGCGACCAGGCGTAGACACATTCCTAGCTTACATGAGAAGTTTATTTGAAGTTGTAATATTCACGTCACAACCTACATATGTGAGTATATAATTAAGATTACATTATCACATTATTTGTTAATATTAATTCACAAATTCAAAAGATTGCTGAACCAGTGGTAGCAAAGCTCGATCCTTTTCAGCTTGTACCATTCAAACTTTACCGGGAGGCCACAAAATATGTTGAAGGCAAGCATGTTAAGGTGTTGTTGATTCTCTCTTATTTTAATATACAAAATATATGAAATATATATATATCAATGCATACTAATCTAAAGTATATATAAAATTACAGGATATTTCTAAACTAAATCGTGATCTCTCAAAAGTAATTATTATGGACTCGAATCCTGATGCTTATTCCCTTCAACCGGAGAATGCTATCGCAGTTCCTCCGTGGAAAGGAGATCCATCAGACACTTTTCTCATTGATATTATACCATTCTTAGAACGTGAGTATTGCTAACAATAAATGATTAACTGTCTGAATTATTAATAATGCTTAATATTGTATTCTATAAATTTGTTTAGATTTTTGTTTACTTGATATTCAAGATGTTCGTCCGGTATTAGTTCAATTTAAGGGTAAAGATATACCTAAAGCTTATGCTCAATGGGAGAAAGAATGGAAAGAGAAACGAAGATTAGAGTGGGAAGAAATCAAACAACCAAAGAAAGGACTGGCAAGCTGGGCCTCTTTTCTTGGAGGTGTGAGTGGTCATGTGGTAAATATACGAAGAGAGACACTTGACTATTGTTTTTGTATTAATTCAATACCTTTATCTATCATTAACTTTTCAATGTCATTTTGGGATAATATAGCAAGAGCAATATATTCCACAATATCAACTTTTAGATCACAATCGTAAACTTATGCGCCAAGAATTTATGCAAAATTATCGAACATTAAAAGAACAAGCACCTGAAATTCAAAGACTGATGCGAGAAGAACAAGAGTACTTCGAAAAACAATTAAAAGAGAGCAAGACAACTATTTGGCAGCTGATAACTCAGGTACCTTATCAATTAATATTGTATATCGCTATGTTATTTCGAATTGTCGATTAATTCTAATGTTTATTATTATTATTGTCATTAGGGACCACCACCATTACCACAAGGATTGCCTCCTGAACTTCAACAAGCTCATGCACAGGCACAAGCACATGCACAACAAGCATATAATCAATATAATAAAGAAACAATATTAAAATAATAATAATCTCTGCTAGACTTAGTTTTTTTATTAATATAAAAGATAGTAAAACAAAATTAATTAATTTATTTTGATTAACAAATAAGTTGCACAAAGGATTATTGTTGTATACTGAAATTCTAGATGTAAGTTAATTGTTTTTATTTCGATTTCGTTAATGTTAACTGTTAAAAGCGTTAATTGTGATCAGTTTTATAACTTTCAAACTGTCATTTATCCAATAGTAATTCGAGTAAACAATCCCCGAGAAAATTTCTTCGATGTGAGCTCATATTCTAGAATAAAAGGTTGCATCTTTATTTTTGATATTAAGTTCTCTTTCAATTATATAAAGATGGATTTGAAAGAAGTTGTGAAATATTTAAATTATGAAATTCTAATACCAAAAAATCAGTACAAATATTAAGGCGGCTGTTATTTATACCCCCAAAATTTGTTATCATACCTCCCCTTGGAATATCATCACAGATCACGTGAACACGTGATCTGTGATGCGGTTTCAAGATAATAATAACCATTAAATTATATCCACTAATATCGAGATCATCCCACCATTTATACTACATTTTGCTTCTTGCTCATATAGTCACGATGTCACGAAAAGTAAATCAATATTAAAACAAAATAAATAAATATAAAAATACCAAAAATATAAATAAAAGTAATGTATTTATTTAGAGTTGAGGTGCTCAACTATATCAAAATAATGTAAATAATAAAAGAAAATCACTTATTTAAAGTTGCAATGCACAACTAAATCAAAATAAAATCAAAAATAACAAAATCTAATATCAATACTCAATAACAAATCAATTATTTCATAAAATATGTTCTGAATATAATAATTTTAATGGAAACTAACTTGAATTAACAAGTTTTGATATTTGATTCCAACTTATTTTAACGAATTAAATTCAAAAATAAAGAATAAATATCACATTTAATATAATAATTAATATTATAAATTATGTTATATTTATTAAGATTGGAAAAACATGTAAGAGAGTGTGTTAATACAACACTTATATTTATATAAAAATTTTGTTTCTATTTATAGATATTATTTTTATACAAAATTTGTTAATATAAAATAAGAATTTTTATTAGGTCAGATTAATCTATATTAAAATTTATTATATATTATAAGATAATAAAGGATATTATATATATACTGGGTAAAGGTAAAAAAGGACATAAAAGAATAGAAAAGGATCAAAAGAGATATTATATAAAGTGTAAAGAGTTTAAAAAGAGTATAAAGAGGTAAAATAAAGAATAAAAAAGATAGAAAAGAAGCAAAAGAGATTAAAAAGAATATAAAGAAATATAAAAAGATAAATATTGTTATAGTATATTTTATTTCTTATATTTTATTGAACAATTTATTAGTTTATTTTTATTGAACACTTTGTATAATATATTTTATTGAACAATATTAATTTTTAATTTTATTGATCAATTATTTTTGAACTTATTATTTATATGTATTATATATCAATATGACAAATATATTGAACTTTTGATATTTTGAACTTTAATCATTAGAGATATCGAACTGTTAATATTTTGAACCATTGATTTTTAAAATAATAGAACTTTTGCTAGTTTAGTATTACAGATATTTAGAAATTTTTGCAACAATCAATTTTATATAAGTAGCATTTCACTTGATAGCAAAAAGTTAACAAGTATAATAGAAGCTTAGTTAGTTTAATAAACTTAACAAGTTCTTAATAACAAATTTACTTATTAAATACCTTATAATTACCCTTTGATTTTTAGTATAGTTTTGATTATAGACTTGGAATAATCTAGTAATATTATTATTCTTATATTATATACTTATATAATTTATATATAGAGTGCTAACTGAGATAGCAATAATAAAAAGTATAATAATAAAAAAGCTTGATTAATAAAAACTATCTTGAATCTATCATAATTATAACATATAATTTTCTTAGTAATAAACTTAACTTGATTCATTATTTTCTCTTATAACTATAAGAAGAAATCTATTAAAAATCTTTTACTATACAAATATTATAAAAGAGCTAGAATAATAATATTAATAAAATATAATAAATAATTTGACAAAAATAAAAAATAATTATATAATTATTTTTGAATTATTGTTATTTTTTTTATATTTTTGAAATTTTACTATTTTTAATATATTCTTTAATTAATAAATTTTTATTAAAATTTATAATAATTTTTTGGTTTGAATTCAAATAACTATAAGCAAAATATATAAAATTATATTCTATTATAAAATTATTATAGAATTTACTTATAAAAGAAATTAAGATTCTAGTTATATTAGTATAATTTTCTTCATTTTTTATATTTTTTAGAATATAATCAATAAAATTTGTTAGTAATAAACTTTTTTTTATTTTACTAATTATTAATTTTATATTCTGTTATTAATTCAGTGTATTATTATTAATTTAATATATAAATATATAAATAGAAAACACAGTTATAGTAAAAATTAGTCATAATAATATTTAAATTATGTATTTAGTTTGATAATTTTCTATTTTTTTTTATTTTTTTTTCTTGTATCACTTATTTTTTTATATTTAATTCATTATTATCTCAATTTAAATATATTAATCATGTAATTTTCTTGGCAAATTTATCATTTTCTATATTAGTTTAGCTTTTTTGTTATTGATACTTTAGTATAGAACAAGATTATTAATTATAATATAGTTAAATTTTGTATAATTTAGAAAAGAATCAGTAATTTTGTAATATTAGTATAGAATTATTATACTATGTGTTATATCACAATTGCATTATATTATACATTACTATATTATATTGTGCTACTGTAATATAAAAATATGTATAAATACAAATACTAATAACTAATAAAAATCAAGTTCTTTTAATTTGGTTTTAAGTTTCTTTTGGTTTAATTTAAAGTTCGTTATATCAAATTAATTTAATTTTGAAGTTAGAAGTAGTTTATTATTAAAATCTTAATATTATTATTTTTGTCTTGTCAAGAAATCTTATTCTATTGTCATAAATCTTATTTAGTCATAAAAATCAAAGTAAATTACTGTGAACATAGTTATTATTATTATTTTGAAATACTTTTATATGCAAAAGCTCAAAACAATAACAGTCTTTTTGGTGCTTTCTCTGTGAAGACAAATTTGAAAAAGAAAATCTGAATTCCACACTATCTGAAAGTATAGAAATAGAATAACAATTTCAATTACTCTTAACTGCACTTGAAATTGATCAAATTATATCAAGTAGAGATTTATAATAAATAAAAGTATATATAGTAATACTTTTTGAATATTATAATTTTGATACTAATACTTCTCAAATTCTTACTCAACTTACTGTCTGAATATCCAACTACTCTTCAAGAATTAATTAACAAATAATAAATTATATTCAAAATTTGTGTCAAGGTATTCATAACTTTGTACAATAAAAATAACAATACAAATTAAATTTAAAAATAAATAGAACAGAAAGAGTACAAGTCAGACAACAACAATTATAATAATATTGACAACTTATACAATAACAATAACAATTATAATTACAAAATCAAGTAGTCTTAGTTTTTTAAAAGAATTTTAGAAGAATTCTTGCAAGTAGATTTGTAAATCAGCTTCATTAATAACAATAATAATATTAACAGCAATATCATTATCAGCAATAATAAAATAATGACATGACAGAACAAGTAATACAACAATTAGCCAATGCTCTTACCTCTCTTATACAACTCATGCAAGCATAACAGAACCAACAGTATGAAATATTTACCATTCCATTATTAACTTTAGCAGAAACAATCACAAAGATTCAATTAACTAATTAGATGAATTTGAAAGATCAGCTAATACAAACAACATTATCAATGATAGAAAACATCAAATAGTTTTAGCTTATTTAAGAGATATAATAATTACCTAGTTCAATCAACAAAAAGCACTAAATAATAATTGATCAGTTAGTTGGAATAACAATAATAATAATTTCTTTTGTCAATTATTCTGTACACAATTCAGAACAAATTATTTGACAAAAGCAACTACAATTAAGAATTCAAGAAAATAAAGAAAGTATAATTCAATATATTAAAGATATTTGCATTTTGTTGAGAAAAATTGATTCAGACAATACCTATTTTGTTACTTATAAAATCGAGTAATTTATTAAAGAATTAAAAGCAAAAATAGCATTCTTCATTAATAAAGCCAGTCCAGCAATCTTAGATATTGTAAATAAAGTAATTAGTATAAAAGTCAATTATTGACAAATATATTAAATTTAACTTTAGTAATAACTTCACTTTTATTACAAAATCTTAATGTCAATGTACTTATAACTACAACAACTAATATTAATAAAGTCATTGTCAATTTAGCTGAACTAATCAAAAAGTTAACAGTATAATTACTAAAAATACCAGTTAAAATCATAATAATTATATTAATTATTGTTATAATCAATAATCAAATTAGAAAACTTATTTTATATATAGAAGAGCAAATCATTTAGCAAAAGATTATAAATACTGTGAAAATTATAATAAATTAAATCAAAAACAAAACTGTCAAGTTCAGTATTATAATTGCAAAGAATATGGATATTATGCAAGTAATTATTTAATACATAAAATAAATATCTTTAATAATAATCAGCAATATCAAAATAATCATAATAATTAATCAGCTAATTATAAAAGAACTCCAATTATCTTTACAATTTTTACTTTTGGTTCTCAAGATTTAATTGGTATTCCTCCATTAGTAAATAATATTGATCTTTTACAATAATTCCAAAATCTGCTAGGAAATAATATCAATAATAATAATAATAATAATATTAATATTAATAATAATAATTAACAAGAGCAAAGTACCTTATTATCAAATAATAGAAATCAACAAAAGTATTTAAACTAAATTTCATACCTGCTAAAGATCAAAGTACAATTATATATAAAAATTCTTCAATATTATTTTTACAATAATTATTATTAAATATAGAAAAAGAGAATAATAATTATAAAATAAAATTAATTAATCACAAAGAAGAATCAAAACCAGAATTGAAATCAAATGACACTATATATTATAAAGATACTGTAAAAAATCAAATAACTCAAATAATTATTGATAGTAGATCAGTAAATAATGTGGTATTCAGAAAATTTCTGAAGTAAATAAATCAAAGAATTAATTAGTCTTCAAATATTAATCTAATTAATATAAATGAAAAATATAAAAGACTCTTAGAAAAGATAAAATAATTAAAAATCAACATTAGAGATAGCAAACAACAAATTAATACATTAGTTATAGAACATGCTAAATATAATCTATTATTCAGTAATGATTGAATGCATAAAAGAAAAGCTATATTAAACTAGTAAAAAGGTTAATTAAGCTTTAAAGATAATGGAATATTCTATCTTGTACAGTATACTTGCATTAAACAATATCTAACTTTCTTATTAATAAAACTCAAAGAAACTTTAAAACCAGATGAAATAGAATCACCAGATAAAATTGATCTGGAAAAATATAAATACAAAAACTTGATTAATCAATCTCTCTACATTATGAATAAAAAACTCAATAATCAATTAACTCATCTTACAAATAAAAATTCAAAAAGAATTAATATAAAACAATTAATCAAATTGAAGTTAAAAGAATTTATTGAGAATACTTAGAAGACTATTATAAATATAAATATAATCAACAAGATCTTAAATATTATCAATGCATCAAATAACAACAAATTCATAATCAATTGGGAATTGTTTTAATAGAAAAAGACACAAGAATAAATATTAATTTTATAACAATAAGGTAATCATTAACTTATTGTATTAAAAATTAAAATTTATTAATTTGTTTAAAGTATGAAAGAGTGTATTAAGATAACACTTCTATTTATATAAAATTTCTTAATATATTTCAATACTATTTATATTATAAAATTATAAAAAGAAATATATAAAAGATAAAAAAGATAGAAAAGATAAATAAAAAAGTAAAAAATAAAGATAGAAAAGATAGAAAATAAAGATAGAAAAAATAGAAAAAATAGATAATAAAAGTAGAAAAAGTAGATAATAAAAGTAGAAAAGATAGAAAATAAAGATAAAAAAGGTAGAAAATAAAGATAAAAAAGATAAAAAAGACTAAATTAAAAATAATAAAATAATAATAATTATACAATGACTAAATAATTAATATATATAAATTATTTGTTATTTTGTTACTATTTTTAGAGATTTTTATATTTTTCTACTATTTTTGAAAGATTCATTAATTAAGAAATTTTTGAAAATAAACATAACAGTACTTTTAATAAGTTCAATTGTTATTTTATTTCATTAGGCATTATTAATAAGTTCTGTTATTTACTTTGAAACTATTTGTTAATTTCTTTAATTCTTTTTGTATTTTCACTTTATTTTTCTAT
>CAJVPL010001574.1:0-13043 GCA_910591945.1 Ambispora gerdemannii | reverse complement strand
TAATAAATTATAAATATTAATTAAATAAGTATTAATATTTTTAATAATTATAATAAATTCAATAATTAAATAAATCAAAAATTCGAGATACTAGCAAAATTACAGTAAACTTCAAATTTGGTAATGAAAGGTAAAGAAAAATATCTAGTTTAAAAATGCAAATATTTCCATATCCAGTGAACCAAATTAAATGATTTTGATACCATTAGAAAGATCTTGATATGACGCATCTAATGGTATCAAAATCATTTAATTTAGTTTACTATATACAGAGATATCACATTACAAAAACAATGTACAAAATCGTTCAAAATTTTAAAAGATTTTGTATGTTGTTTTTGTGACGTGATATCTTCGCATCTAGAAAACCAAATTAAATGATTTTGATACCATTAGAAAGATCTTGATAAGACGTATCTAATGATATCAAAATCATTTAATTTGGTTTTCTAGATCGAAGATATCACGTCACAAAAACAACGTACAAAATCTTTTAAAATTTTGAATGATTTTGTACATTGTTTTTGTGACGTGATATCTCTGTATATAGTAAGCCAAATTAAATGTTTTTGATACCATTAGATGCGCCTTATCAAGATCATTCTAATGGTATCAAAATCATTTAATTTGGTTCACTGGATACAAAGTTATTTGTATTTTTTAAACTGGATATTTTTCTTTACCTTTCGTCACCAAATTTGAAGTTTGCTGCAATTCTGTTAATATCTTGAATTACTAATGTAAATTAATTCAATATTTATCAAGTTAAAAATAATTTAATTACTTACAAATTATATGATGTAGTCCATTACTCTAATCTTGCATCCTGTATTATTTATCCATGCCCAAATTTTTTTTTTAAGTTCTTGATTTCCACATTTAATTGATCCTTGTGATTGAGAATGATGAGGACAACCATGAATAATTTTCATTGTAGGACATTCATTTAAAAGCTGGTTAATAATATCAGCAATAAATTCTTCACCAATATCAGTATGAAGAATTTTTGGAGGACCATATTCACTGAATATCTGAATTAAAAATTCACGGACAGTAATTGCATCTTTTTTTTTGCTACTACAGCCCAAGAAAATCTTGAATAGTGATTACTTATATGAATAATATATTTAAATTCATTATCCATATTTGATTCTATTGAAATAGTATCAATCTATAAATTAATAAATAGTTATTATATTAATAAACTCAAAATATTTAATAATTATAATTTTACCTGAAGTCTATTCATAAATTCATCTATAATTATTGGTTTGCAAGCCATTTGTTTTTGTATAGGTCATGTAATAGCACAATAATTGCATTTATTTACTGCTGCATTCAATATAAGTTGTGATATATAACAATATTATTAACGAAACTAATAATAATTTAATTTTAATATATTAGTTATCAAGCTATTATATTATTTAATTTTATATACAGTTGTTGAAATATAAATTAAAATTTACCCATTTTTAGATTGTATTTTGTTCTCCATGTTCACAATTCTGATATACTTGACAAAATATACCATACCAATCTTCAAATAGAATAACTTGTCTGTCTTCAGATTTTAAATTCAACACATATAATTCATTAACTTTAATTAAAACAAATTTTTCTTTTGTCCAAAACTTCAATTTTGCATTATCAGCTTTGATATTTGGATTTTTGAGAATTTCAATACATTTTTCTAGTCATATAATGCTCTTTTCATTCTTATATTGTTACGACTGGAAATTTATATAATTTCCATAATTTTCATAATTTCCATAATTTTTATAATTTTCATAATTTTCATAATTTTTATAATTGTAATAATTAAAACATTTACAACAATTATCATTATTTACAATAATTATCATCATTTATATAGTATCTATTATTTATCAACTTATATAATTAATCATAAATGTAATATTCATTAATGGAAAATATTTATTATAAATAAAGCAATATTGAGATTTTGAAAAAGACATCAATTGATCATTACAAAAATCTAGCTAGTCAATAAACTGTTCCTTGTTTATTGTTAATGAAATTTGTACACTTAATTGATTAAAATTAATAACTTATTAAAATACTTGCATTTATTGCACACTATTGGATAACTGCCAAAGTTGCTATAGAATATCAGTACTGTATTGCTATAGAACTGTCCCACACTAAGTAAACATAACATCTATTAGTAATAGTGAGAGCCTATCTATAAGATAGAAGAAAATGCACTGCATAACGATCCTGAAGTACACTAATTACAATAAGATTGAGTAACTGTAAAAATATCATCATCAGACGTTAGTTGAACATCTATATCACGATTATATCTACCAGGAGCCTGATCGTGACAGCATTTTTTCCATAAAAGTTGTAACAACTTGATTAAAAGTATTTTGAGATATAAATGATGCTTCATAATTTGAATTAGTATAATTAAAAAGATCTTGTTGGTTCTTATTATTTTTAAGAGTTTTAATATGATTTACATTATCATAGTTTTGCATATTAGAATTTTCATTATTACTATCACTATTATTTTCATCACTCATAATAAAAAAATGATATAAAAAAATGACATGAAAAAAATAACGTAAAAATGATGCTTTTATATAAAAGGTTACAAAAATTTTTGTATTATTCTCCTAACTTGGTAAGGATACGTAATTTAGTTTATATTAAGATTAGTGATATAAGTTAATAATGACCTGGTATTTTATTTCTTTGTTGGTAATATCAATTATTGTTATCATTATACATATCGATATGTATTAACTGAACAAGATCAACAACGGTGAATCTTATCATTATATCGTCAATACTCCAAAATTTATTAATTTATGTAAAATATTAGATGATCAATTTTCTATACCATGTATCAGTTTTATATATTGTTTCAGAATTCACATTAATTCTGAATTGACATACATCATTTTAAAATTCCAAAATGACGTACATCGTTTCAGAATTTCAAAATGACATACATCATTTCAGAATTGACGTGAATTCTGAAATGATGTATAGCAGTCACATCATTTTGGAATTCTGAATTGACATACATCATTTTGGAATTCTGAAATAACATACGTCATTTTGGAATTCTGAAATGATATATAATATATATACTGTTATATTTTTAGTTAAGTTGGGATAAATTGAGAGGTTTATAATACAATAAAACTTTGGAAGAGATTATTAGACTGAGTGATATTTATTTTGATAGCTAGAGCCTGTGTTAATAGCTATGGATATCATTTATTATGTTGATTTTGGGGGAAAAGAGAGACTATATGTTTAGATGAGTGTTCAGAAAATTCTTTTACTATTGTTTTTTATAGATAAAAGTCTTAACTCTTAAAAATATTACTAACAATCATTGCTTTTTCTAGAAAACTCTTAAACTTTTAAAAATAATAATGATAATTACACAAAAATAGTTTTTCATTAACAATATAATTCTACATAAAATAATGCCTTTCTGGTACAAAGGATCTAACTTACAATCAATATAGTAATTAATATGGGAAAGAGGAGAGAGAAAGTTTACAAATGATAATTTACTTAGGGAAAGAATAATTGTATGCAATAATGCAAGTTTTATCTTGCTTGAGAACAATTGTACGCAATGTGAATTCTCTTCTTACAAGTAGCTTACTCGAAGAATAATTGTTTGCAATATGAATTCTGTTCTTTATTAGTAGTCCAAAGGCCACTCTTTTATATATTTTTTTGTGTTTCATGTCATTAGTCACTTTTAATACTACTTTAATTATTAATAAAAACATTTATATTGAACACTTTAATATTTATGAAAGAAACTGATGTAAGACGAACTGAAAACTGATGGAATTATGCTAAAGAATGATGAGAAGACGCTAAAAATGATGAGGGGATGCTGAAAGATGGTGAAAAGCGATGACAAACGCTGAAGAGGATGCTAAAAATTGATGACAAATGTTGTATTTCGACAAAAGCAGGCGTGGAGGAGATCGTATTTTCGTGCTGTATACCAAAAAGGGAAGCCTGTTTTTATCTGCACGTCAGGGGGAATTTACAATGTTATGGTGCTATTTTGCTGAAAAATCTACAGCAGCGTTGTTGAAGATCGTGATGGAAATTTGTTGTAGCGACGCTGAAAAATTTATCAGTTTAGGAAATCTGCAGCATTGTTGATAGTCGTGATGGGAATTTACTGCTTTTGCTGAAAATCTACCGGTTTGGGAAGTCTGTAGCATTGTTGATAGTCGTGACAGGAACTTGCTGCAATGATGCTGAAAAATCTACCAGATCTGGGGCTAAAGCCAGGTACATCACGTGATATGCGACTATATTAATTTTAAGCTTAGGGTCAGGGTCAAGGCTAGAGTTGAGATCAAGCTAATATATTTTGTTCGTGTTTCGGATTTGTTTGCCGGGCTGATCAACAATTTACGCATCCTTATTGGTTTGTGTTTCGGACTGATTATCGGATGTACCCGACTTTAGCGTATCCCCGGATCTGGAAATCAGCAACATTGGAGATACATTTGTCCGGCGTTAGCGACATCCACGGCTCGTCTTTCGCCGTTTCATCCTGAAAGCTGGAATCGAAGAAATTTTGTTCGCCGGCGGTAACAATACCTTTAGAAATATCATATTTTTGGTTTTGCACGTCCCAAAAGATGCAAAAATGCAATTTGACAATACAACAAACAATATAAACGTTTGATTATTTGATTATTTAGCTATTAGATAGCATATTGTCTAAATAATATACTGCATACAATCTTTCTAACATATTTTATGTTTGACATTGAATTTCAAACATTTCGAATATTTCGATAAGTCATTAGAACTACTACTTCATAAAACACTTTTAGATATATCGCATTTTCTTTTATGGTAAATCACCTATTTTTGATTGAATATGATTCTAAATGCTATAAAACACCACACGCTATTAAAGAATTTTTTGCAAAAAGAGGAATATAAAGTAATAGTGTTGACTTTCTGGAGATACTGAAACTGACGGACCAAGTAATTATATTCATGATCCTGAATTCTGTGAGTTATTCATTCAAAAGTCACATTTTAAATAAAATCTTGGTTCGACTGATTTTGAATGAAAATTAGTTTTAAAAATGCTAAACCATTATATATAGTTTCACTAACCAACCGCTATTCATATGGTTTAAACTGAACCATTCAAATACCTACAGCAGAGGGGGATGCTGAAGGCAATACAATTTTAAGCTTTGTCAGCAAATCATATTGGGACGCAAAATGATGAAAAAAAGCATCCGAGTGCTATTTGAAATCGGCAGAGAAGAGAAATGCTAAAGGAACAATGCAATCTTAGTTTCTATTACTAGAAGTATTGGAACGCAAAAAAGTAAGAAAAAAGCTTTTATATGATATTAAGATCTAAATTTGGGTCGTTGAATGCTATCAATTCGGAATTGGAGTTTCAATAGATCTTATAACGTTGAATGGTACAAAAAAGCCTATCAAAATGGTCATTATCCAGCGAGAACGCATATAATATTTTATGATATTCTTTGTATTAGTTTATTGTAGTCTGGATAATTTATGTTAATTTAGATATTAACTTTGCATTTTTTAAAATGTGACATATTACATAAGCTTCCACACCTCCATATAAGGTCATTAATGTTATCGTGGAAGTCCGACGGAAAGAACATTTATGCAAGAAACATCTGATTATTGTTATATTCGATTATTAGTTTGTTGTTTTCGAGTTTGATAGATTTAATATTATGCTGTTCCCACTAGTCCAGTCAAAAACTGGAACTAGCAGTAACGGGATAAATACCAAAAACAAGCCAAAACTAAAAAACTGCAGAAGGAATTAAGAGGCTCAATTTGAGGATTTGGAAAATGAGTAAACAGTTTGACAAAAATAGTGAAGCAAACAAAATCCTCAAGCGAGGGGAATTACGATAGGGTGATGTAGTTGTATATGTTGATTCTTTTTATAGTGAATTGACGTAATACTTTTGAAATATTCACACGTTTTTTGTCTTGTAAACCAAATTTTATATACATGTATTGATTTTGGACCAACCAATCAGAGAAAATAGTGTGTGCATGTTTTTATCTTGAATTTCAGAAACTATTTGCAGTCATAGTTATAAAGCTTTTATTTTCAAATTAACGTTATAATAACAAAAATTTGGCCAAAAGGTAAAATATAGAATTATACATATAAACATGTACTTTTTAAAAATATCAACACTCAAATTGATAATTGATAATTGATCATTTATCATTTACCTTTTTAAAATTATCAAAATTGAATAAGTTTCTAAGAAAAATTCCAACTTCTAAAATATACTACAATGGTTATTTTTAAATTTTAAGTGCAAACAATTTTTGTATTAGACTATTCTTTATCAAGGAATTACTAATAAATCGAATAGAGAAAAACGTTATTCTCATAAACACGTTTCTAAAATAAATCCGTGACATTGATTTTTATCATTATCTATGCAAATTTTTAGAAAATGACCAATAATAGCATAAAATTCATTACTGTATTTAGAATTTCAATTATTAATAAAAATGCTTTAAGCATATAACAATTATAATGGATAAACTCCAGCAAAACTTTATATTCAAGAATAAATGGTTTGATAATTATAATTTATACATGTATCTAATATAAATACGTATGATGTTTGTATTATTCAGCTACACATAAACATAGCGATAGAAATTATTTACAAGTTGTGATAGTAAATTCAGTTTATCAAAATAGGTTTACTATACATAACTGCTCTCGAATTAACTTCAAATTATCAAGCTGGATTTACTATAAACGTTAACGTCAATTAATACTTTTGACAATACTGATAATTTTGAATTTTCTCGAAGTCCAAAAAATGCTCTTTGCTTTGAATTATTCCTTAAAAATTTAAATCTTATTGCTTTTGAGGGAATTAGTTTACTTCTGATATTTTGATATTTGATTTTTTTTTGTTATATGTATAAATATATTTCAGTCGAGTCACAATTTTCGGATTTTAAAGTTTGGATAAATGTACATGTATTTGTAATAATTGTTATTTGTAAATTTCTGCATTTTAATTGGCTAATTAGGACCGAGTTAGGGTTAAGATTCTGTATATGTGATTGGTTAATATTGAAGTTGTTACAATTAGATTGATCCTTAAAGTTTTATCATGACCTACAGAGGCGAAACATTTTAGTAAACCAGCAGATATAGAAAAATCTAATAAAAAAATTTGCGGAGTTCTTCCTTATATGAGTCCAGAGGTACTAAATGGAAAGCCATACACTAAAGCTACAGATATTTATAGCTTTGGGATGGTTATGTACGAGGTTGTCACAAGTGAACGACCATTCGGTGAGCGGAGTCATAGTAATGAACTTGTATTAGACATCTATAACGGAGTACGACCTTCTATACCAAATAATGTTCCCAGAAAACAGACCAACTGCTGAGGAACTTGAAAAGTTTATCAACTCTATCAAAGATGGATATGTGGTAAAGTTGAATACTTTGCATTTTCAGTACTACAGCTCTTTAGAATCTCCTAAAACATGCGAAGAAATTAAAGTGTCTTAAAATAGAAAAGCAGAAATTGAAAGAACTTGATAGGGCGATGAAATTAAAAAAGAGCATTCCTACGAATACGAGCAAAAAACAACAAATCAATTCAAACGCAGTTTACATTCCAACTGAGACAAGTACTTTTATTTTGAAATATAAATATTAGCATTTCACATTAATTAAAAATTGCATCGAATACATGTATTTAGATCTACAAGTGTCTGTATACAACGATTTCAATTTCAACACAATATATGAAATCAAAGAAAAATGAATAGGTATCGAGCGTCTTACAAGAATAATTACAAATTCGTATGCTCTTTATTACGTAGATAAAACTGGACTGGTAAATGTTAATTTATATATGCGTTATAGAATCACATTAACAATGATACGTAAAAGGTTTCTTTTTATTTTTATACGTTTTCATGCATGTTGGGCGTACCAGTATGGTATGTAGTACATGTACATGTATTCCCGTGTCATTTTTAATGCATAAACGGACGACTTTTCACATACGTATAAATACATGTACGGTACATGTACATCGTTTTTTAAATAAAACGCTACTATAACGATACGTAATCACTAATAAACTCAAAGATGGCATCTAAAACTTCGAATACTCATCATTGTAGTAAATGTCTTAGGTGTTCATGGGGTTACTGCAAAGCGTGTTCAGTTCACAATATTCATGATTGTAGCAATAACTGTTGGGATTGTGAACGACTGGATTACTGCGACGAGTGTTCAGTTCACAATACTCATGATTGCAGTAAATGTCCTACATGTCAAAAACATAAGAACTGTGTTGGATGTATTCTACATCACAAAAGAATTTATGTTGAATGGTCTAGCGGAAATAAAGATATCGATAGTTTAATAAATGTATGCGACAGAATTGCTTATGACTATAAACATTTCAATATGTATAAATCTTTCGAATGGATTCCTTTTGAAAGATTTGCCAATGTTGAATATCTTGCAAAAGGAGGTTTTGGATCAATTTATAAAGCAACCTGGTTGGACGGTCCATTGGATTTCGAATGGGATCATGTAGAGAATAGATTCAAGCGAAAAGGAGAATGGAAAGTTGCGTTGAAATCATTACACAATTCAAAGCAAATTACATCCGAGTTTATAAACGAGGTAAGATGAACACCTTTAAAATATAAGCATATCGCTTTTTTGTTTTTTAATACAATGATTAACTTTTTTCAAAATTAGATTCAGACTGCTCTAAAGTGCATTCATGATATCGATATTAATTATTATGGAATAACTAAAAACCAAGCTACAAATCAATACTCGATAGTGATGGCTTATGCGAAAGATGGTGATCTACGCAAATATATTAATTCAAAATACGAAGAACTGACCTGGAAAGATAAATTAAAAATTTTAAGTAATATTCTCTACGATCTGAAAAAAATTCACTATGAGGGGTTTGTGCATCGTGACTTCCACCCTGGAAATATATTAATGTATAGATATCCTCGAATTGCTGATTTTGGACTTACTAAACCAGCAGATATAGAAAAATCCGAGCAAAAAATTTGCGGAGTACTTCCATATATGAGTCCAGAGGTATTAAATGGAAAGCCATACACTAAAGCTGCAGATTCTACAGTTTTGGGATGATTACGTACGAGATTGTCACAGGTGAACGACCATTCGGTGAACGAAGTCATGATCACTATCTTGTATACGACATTTATAATAGAGTACGACCTAAGATACAAAATAATGTTCCCGGATGGTGCAAATTTATTATTGAAAAATGTTGGGATTCTATTCCAGAAAAAAGACCAACTACTGAGGAACTTGAACGCTTTATCCACTCTATCTACAAAACTGATGAGTTCATTAGGTGGGGAAGGAAACTGAATACTTTTCATTTTCAGTACTATAGCTCTTTGGAATATTCTAAGACAAATGAAGAAATTATTGAGTGTCTTAAACTGGAAAATCGAAAATGGAAAGAATTTGATGGGGAGATCGAATTACAAAAAAGCATTCCTACGAATATGAACAAAAAACAACAAATCCACTCCAATGCAGTTTACATCAGTCGAATCTTTACCACAAAACTAATTTCAATTCCAACTGAGACAGGTACTTTTATTTTGAAATATAAATCATATTAGCATTTCACGTTAATTAAAATTTATATCGAATGTTTAGGAATGTCAAGTGTTAGGTTGTTTGTTCCAAGCGAAGGTAAATTACATTTATTATTTTTTCATTAATTTCTTTTATTCATTATTTTTACTTTGTGTGCAAAACAGATTTCGATTTTAGTATACCACATGAGATCAAAGAGAATGAAAAGATATCGATTGACTTGCAAGAAAAACTACAGACTCATGATAAAACACTTTCAACAAAGCAAAACAATATACTTTAAACTTTTTTAAATTAAGTTGACAACAATAATAATTATATCTTTACTATACCGACACATCAGACTAGAAACATTGAGTTTATATTAAAGCAAAATTCGACATTGATGTCGATATGTATTATCGCTACGTATCGGTATATTCATAGATCTTAACGTATTACGCGTAAGAATTTCATGAAAATGCCATGCATTTGAAAAAAGAACATTTTATTATTTACACATAATAGAATTCGTAAAAGGCTTCTTTTATGTTATGCGTTCTATCTCATTTTTCTTGCATAACAATAACGATAAATGGCTCGTCTTTTCAAATTTAATCTCATACACATATCTTATTTATTGGTCCACAAGGGTGTGTTATTTTATAAAGTTTAAATAAAACATTGAACTCAAAGATGAATTCCAATCCTCATGGTTATAATGAATGCCTATCTGGTTACTGCAAAGGGTGTACCAAATGACAAAAAAATTACAATTGCTATCGCTATGAGTATAATATCACAAAGTTGAATGGTCTGGCGAGAGTAATCGCCTGTCTAATAAAACAATGCTCAGAAATTGCTGATAAACACTAAACAGTGACTAAGAAGAATCCACGGAGAAACTTGTACATCGTGACTTTCACCCTGCAAATACATGTATACCGTAAATAAGCACCACTTTTTGGTTCTAAAAACGAGGCGGTACTCGTTTCTGGACATTTCCTCACAATTAAAATTATCGCCATTTAAAGCAATTTTAGATATTTTAATTTAGTGGTGCTTATCGTTATTTACTGTTGTTCATTATTTGGATTGAAATAGGGTGGTGATTACTCACACCAGTTTACGGTATTATTGAATATTGATGCTTTCATTTTCGATTTAGGCTTACTGGTCAAGCAGGTATAAAAAAATTCAATCAAAATTTACAGAATACTTCCTTATATTGGTCCGGAGATGTTTATATTTTGGTTACGATATGAAACAGGCAGACCATTCGGGGAGCGTAGTCATAATATATATCTAGCATTAGACATCTATAAAGGAATTCGACCTGATATATAAAATAATGTTCCCGGATGGTGCAAATTTATCGTTGAAAACAGACCAACTGCTAAGGAACTTGACGACCTTATTAACTCTAAGAAATTAATCGAATATAGAGAAGTATTTTGTAATTCCAATTTCAATGCAAAGCTTTTTTAGATTATAAATTTCAGATAACTCTAGTGATCAAAATAAAATTAATTTAAAGTCTATTCAATCTTCTCTACTCAAAATTTCTTATCATCAATAATCATTATTTTGAAAAAGCAATATTAGTAAATACAACATCACCAAATACAATAGCACAAAAAAACTATCATATCAAAAAAGAGACATCTAAAAAGCTTATAGAAATATAATCTATTTACAAATTACTACAGATATCAAATTAAATTATAATACAGTAGCATTCATAAGTATCCAAACGCCCCTAACTTTTTATAGATTATGCATATCATCCTAAAAATTTCTGAAAACAAAGAATAACACAAATGCTGTTCATTTATGTCTTTTAAAGTTGATATAATTTCTATATTGGGGGTGTTTTATATTTATAAACTTTCACACTCTAAATATAACGTAATAGTCATGTTAGGACATAAGATCTAGATGTCTAGTAATTAGATTTGAGCAAAAATATTATCATTTGACTAATTTAGTTAAGATAAATCAAATTGTAAGAATACTTTCTTACATGAAAAGTAATAAGATAAATTTATTAATTGTTATAAATAAATTATATCAATTGAGATAGTTTTCAGTTTTAATTTTAATAAAGCTTATTTCTTTATTTATTAAATAGTGAAAAAGATCTAAAGAGCTATAGTACAAAACAGAGATATTTAAATACATAATTGATGTTAAATGAATTACAAATAAATTAATAATAAAATAGAAAGCGATTGGTTCTAAATTATTAATTTTAAAGGTAACGTATCTCCAAGTTATGCTGTACTTAATAAAATATGTATAAAATATAAATAATAATAAAAGATAATTAACATGAATTAAAAATAATAAAAGAAAAAGAACAAATAAAAATAAAAATAATTAAATATAATATGTATCTAAATTAATAATATAATCTATATTTCATATCTAATCTATTTGGCAAAATATTGAGAAGTATTAAATGTAGATTTGTGTTAATTTCTAACATATTATACAAGAAATGATAAATATAACACAAAAAATAATAGACCTGATACAAGAAATCACAAAGGTATATGAAAATTACTATATTAAAATTAATTAAATTATATTAATTAAAAATTTACAATAAATAAAAATATATAATAATTATCTTTAAGTATTATAATTTTAATACTGATAATATACAAATTATTATTTAATTTATTATTTAGATTAAGAATACTTATAAAATCTATTAAAATTATAATAAACTATTAATAAATAGAATACAAAAACTTTATTGAATTTTGAAATTTATTAAAACTGAAATTTTATCAAATTTTAATTAATAATTAGTATTGTCATCATTTTCAGAGTCATTTTCCATGATGATATTTCTGAAATATGATAAGTAACTGTGTTTAATTGAAAAATTGAACTACTGAACTATCAAAACTTTTAATTTAAATATCAAATATTAAAATAACGGGGTTGGATATAACTTTTAACAAGAAACTTAACGAAATAAATATGATAGCTATCAAAGCTTTCCCGAAGTATTGGTTAATGATAGCTATATAAAAATACAAATAAATATAATAAAATAAATTTAAATGTTACCTCTCTTTAGGTCAGCAACACAAAAATTGAAATAACATAATGCCTTCCTGGCATTTTTCAAAAATCTTAAAAATAATAATGCAAATAATAAATAAATAATAAATACAAATATAACACAAATAAAATAAAATACGAGTAATAGTTTCTTGTTAAGATGACATAATTAAAAGATCAAAATAATATAAGTCACAACCAATTTTTATTATTAAAGGACATTTTGTAAAGTAATATTTGATCTTGATAACTTGATGATGATTCTAAGCTAAGATACATGCTGCTTATATATCTA
>CAJVPL010001573.1:0-13044 GCA_910591945.1 Ambispora gerdemannii | reverse complement strand
TAGAAATTAAAATGGGTTAAGGCTTATCTGACGGTTCGGCATTTATCAACTAGTTAAACCTTTTCTAAAACGGTTAAACTGTGAAACTGGTTAAATTACAAATAAGTAACTATCATTAATCAAGATATTTTCTATATATTTCCTTTGTAAACTTATTTGTCTTGAAGATTATAATTTACTTGGATTCGCAAAAATACCAGCAGTTACTATTTCAAACATTCAATCCAATGTAATATAACTAAATTATGGTAATGTAAAAATATAGAATATATATCTAATAATTAAGCCAATGGTTTTAACAGCCAGTTAGTGTTTTAGCAACTTCAATCCTTATTAGCATCGCTAGCAAAATTTTTATTCTCATGTAGTTTTTTTGCGGTTAATTTTTTATGTAAAAAATCTGAGTTATGTGTATTTAACCGTTTAATCAGACTGGCGTAATGATATTAATAATTTTTAGCTGATGATTCGCATAATTTTGCTCAGAATTATGGCAGCATTTTTAAGTGGTAAAACGTTTCCAATTTATTTATAACCAAACCCAGATAGCTTATGACATAATACTGGTCATATAGAAAACTTAAAAGACATGATGATTGAAAATTTCTCTAGATATATATTGCAATTACCACTCAAAATGTATTTTCTGAAAGTTTCAAAATTTTGTATCAAACTGAATAAACACGTCCAACCACTCAGTTCGATGAATCAATGCAATGAATAGAAAAGATGAAAAAGTGCGTGTACTAATATGTTTTGAAATCATTAAAAATAAAAATTATGGCGCGTAATTCTTGGCATGCATGGCTGACTGCAATGATGTTTTTTTGGAAGCTTTCAATCACAATTTTTTAACTATTGGATATAGCCATTGGAAACTTCAATAACATTTCTATTGGAAGCTTCCAAAAGCTTCAATATATCATAAAATTTTAAAAACCTAGTAAAGAAATCGATATTAAACCGAAAAATTTATTATTTAAAAGATTAACTTAGCTTATCTGATACCATTATGGCATTGTGTAAAAAATGTACTTTTACAGAAAGAGGCTTTGAATCATCAGCCTTATTACTAACGCTTAACAAAATTAAAAACTATTGCGAGAATTCTTTTATCATAATTCTATGATGGCAATTGTCTTACCGTACGGGTAAAATGCAGCTAGTAATACTTACTCATGTTTTTCATCGATTCAGTTCCTAAATTCATTTTCACATATGTAAATAATTATAGCAAATTTATTATTTATAATAAAAATAGTTCAATCTAACAAACCAAATAATCTATCAAAGAATAATTGCAATATACATGTACTGTATATTAGTTTCGCCAGTGTATTAATAAATCATCATATATATGTGTCAGTTAAAAATAAAAGTATATTAACCTTAAATTCATAAAGTATTTATTTTTCATTGTGTGTATTTTGTTGGACAAAAGCTAACAACATGTACTACAAAATTATGCAAACGGAAAATTTATTTACATGTATTTATAATAAAAGATTTACTTAATATAATTCATCGGATATAGAAAGTGGCTTTGTAATATTATTATCAGAGGCTTTGAATCGTCAGCCCTATTACTTGTGCTTAGCAAAATTAAAAACCATTGCGATCACACAAGCAAACACTTCATTGCGTAGAAATTCTGAGACATATAAAGAGTTCGAGTAGTGTAACACTTTTTCTTTCAAAGAATATATTAAAATATTAAAATATCAATATACAAAAGAAAATTAAATTTCAAAAAATAATACCACTAAATCTATCTAATAAGTCGAATCGATCAATAATTTACAATGTCAGCAAAAACAACTCTTTCACTCTTATTCACACTCATTCTTGTTCTTCTAATCTCGAGTTCTCACATTCATGCTCATCATGAAAGAGATTGGGAAATTAAAAGAAATATGGCAGAGGATAGAAAATGAGGAGAAAAGAGATACATGCTGAATTATGTTTATATCGATATATGTTACAATTTTCATATTTTTGTAGTCCATATTACTATTGGGAAGATACAGACATGGTGACTATAATTGTGGGGAAATACATGTAACATGAATGTACGTAGTCGGTTATTAGCGTGATCAAATTTTCTTGGTATTACATGTAAATCGATATGTAATGGTTGGATACTTTTATGGATTACTGTTATAGAATTATATATGACAAACAAGTTTAATTATTATCTGAATAGTGATTGTGTTAATAAAAAATGGATTTATATGGTCCAAAAATATATTTCGTTTCGAACCAAAACTGAACCCGAACCGGATTTTCGGGTTGCTATTAAAACCCGATCCGAACAGAAAATTCGGTTCGGGTTATTTTCAGTTCGGGTCCAGATCCGAACTGAACCAGCCCAAGCGGTACTCTACTTCCATTGTATCCTACCCCTTACATCGTATCTTCCTGATACAATTCAAGAAAATCATAGGTAGAATGTAACATATCCAGGATATTTGGCTCGGTTAAATATGTCATCCCTATATAAAAAATCATTTGGCTAATACGTGTACATGTTCTCAACTTGGATTGTGTATCCATAGAGGTGGGAAATTTAATATTTAATCATGTGACTAGTGTTCGACATTTTTCTATCTTAAAATATATTTACTAGTATAACGAAAATATTCTTAATAAAAATACTCATTAGTATTTATTTAAGTCGCCAAGCTGAACTTAGGAAATTAAAATTGGTAGTAATAGTCCGAATGGTGCAAATAGTGCTTATTTCAAAGTCAATGATTCTCAAATAACAGTGTAGTTATATAATATCTACAATTGTCTCCTCTATAGTCACCTCACATCTAATCACTTCATGTCAGAGCCACTCACTATAGTCACACCATTATTCCGAAGGGTGTAATTATAGAAGGGGGACGACTGTATTTCGATTTATGATCAAAAAAATTTTAATTCTCAATATTATTTATTTTTAAATAGTTATTTTCTTTTCCCAACATTACTTGATCAATTTATCAACGTACAAGTTGCTACATGCATTGTGAAATTTTAATTATATATTTCATTTTGCTACAGTTTTTTATGCAGAATCTCATATCTTATTTCCACTCCACAAGCTTCATAATTTGCTTATCTTTCCAAACTATCGTGTTAATTTTAAACAAAAAAATAACCTAATTTCAAATTACACACATGTTGTTGTTATATTACTGCAAATTTAGGGTGATTTAATAAAAAATTGTTCAAATATTCACAAGTAGTGTTATATAACTTAGCACTCATTGGTACTTAGAAACTCAAAGAAGCTATTTTTTTAAAAAGTCGATTTTGTATTAGTGTAATACGTATAAAGTAAAGGAATATTGTGTCGTTTTTAATATTCTAAGAAATTACATGTACAAATATATTTTTAAGTATAAATATATACAAGATACCTATTGACATATTTTATCTATTTTTATTTGTGTTTTAAGCATGTTTTTTGACCACCACAATACCCCCTTTACCTTATGAGGCAAAAAATAATTATTTCAACGAATCTGTGGCAAGTTATATTATAACAAAATTTTACTTTGGCTCTTTAAATAATATTTAAAATATAACGATACTGTAGATAATTTAAGTTAAAATTTTAATATGTCTTCTCATCAAAAATAAACATCTCTCGTTAGCAACTTTCTTCTCAGAAACTTGTATAATGAAGTCACAGAGTAGGCGCGTTGAATAGACTGAGTGTATTCTATTTAACTGTTGTTTGTGGATTGTAAATTTGAGGAATTGGTTGTTGATTGTAAACTTGAGGAATTGGTTGATTGTAGACTTGAGGAATTGGTTGATTGTAGACTTGAGTTTCTTGTTGATAGACAGGGAACATTTGTGGTTGATTTGGTTGTTGCTGTTCTTGGATTGGTAGCGCATAAAATTGCGTTGTTGGCAAATCCGTCGATGTTGTGTTAGTTTGTGGTGAATCCGCACGACAAAAAAGGTTTCTACATATACAGCTGAGAAGAGTAAGTCCCATTGAGAGACCAATGCTTATTAAAATAGTGTTAAGAATAGCCATTGATTTAAATATTGAGTAAAGCGACAAATTGTAAATTAACAGAATTTTTTCATTTTTTGAGCGCCATTTGCTTAAATACCGAAAAAGTCTAACTTAAAAAATCATGATTGTTGTGATTGTACGTATTACCGTTACCGTTACAGTGACTTTCGTTAAACCACCTGAATTCCAATTATAAATGTCTGTTGCCCCCGGTTTAACGGTGTACGTTAACACAAATAAATCTATCGGTATTACGTTAAGAAATAAATAAATCTCTTTGTCACAACTACTTTTTCAGTGATTTGTGCAAGTTTTGAAAGCTAACGGTTGCATATACAGTACGCATAACGATAATACATGTGCAATTTAATTTTCTCTCAAGTCTTTTCGATAGAGTATTCATACACGACTGTGATTATGTTTCCGGACAATACTGTACGTATACGTACATGTACATGTACGAACAGTAGTACTGTTTAATTGGGTAACATTAAAAGGTTCAACTTCCCAACATACACTTTAATTATAACAAATTTTTAGTTGCGTCTTTTACAGTCAGTCACTTGATGTCATAAAGAACAATCAGTTATCAGTCTGTTACTAATTGCAATAAAAAACTTATTACAGTTTTTTAAAAATTTGAATGTATTACGTACATACTAAATACGTACATGTATCCAATTGAACTCTGTTATTTCGATTTTGAGTAAAAAGATTTAGTTTAAATTCAATCAATGGAAGAAATTTCAACATGATTCAACGAACGATAAACGATATTCAAGATGTATCCTAGGCAATTAATGGTTTGATCACTACTACCGCTATCGCTATGTATCATTTTTTTATTTAGGTGAAAATTTCGCTTTTTATATACACGTAGTTTGAAATAGACTTATTTCGTTACCCAATGAATTCAAAACATATAAATAAAAAATAGCTACATAACGTATATGTAAAACATGATACAAATATAATAAATTTGTTTTCTTCTCAGAAAATTGTTATATTGATTTCGATATGGTTGCTGTTAAGGAATTACATGTATTATGATGCTGGTTTTAGCAATTCTAGAGACCTTAGTTCAAGATTTTTTGTCAAACTATAGTTCTGCTACAGGGAACACAAAAGTTTTCTATTTCCTGTGACAGGTTATTGAACTTGATAAAAGAGTGCTGTAAATTGGATATTTACGTTTTGTGTTTGATTTATACAGAGTACTTCATTTTAGAATAGTGGCTTTATGATGAGCACGTCATTTTGCATTCACGGTCTTCACACCAGATTTTCATCATAGTTTTGTACTGATTTCACTATTATTGTCTCATGACACAATGTTGGAATTCTGATCCCTTGAAGCGAACGACTACAGAAGAAATAAAGGAAAAAATCTATAATGTGATGTCCAATTATCTGGAAGAAGAAACTCAAATTAAATCATTTAAAACTACGAATGGGGAACTGTACTTTCCTAAAATCATAAGTGTTTTGCAATACAAGTTGAACATCAAGATTTTGACATTGAGTCAGCATATCAGAAAGATGTTCGAAGACTCAAAGTATTTGATGTGGGTTATTTGTTTGTGTGAGCTTTCAAAGCTTCAATCACTACGTAGTTCTTTAAGTAGACCAACTAAGATAGCGCAAATTGTTAATCACACCCGGTATGCAATCCGAATAAAATCCCAAATTACCGAGAACAGTATGTCTTGTAAACATTAAATAAAAATCGGTGATGGTTTACATATAAAATTGCCTCTAGACTAGTTCTCGAACTTTAATCATAATCGCTAAATAAGAAACAGTATATCCGGGCTACATTTTTGGGAGTAATAACGATAAAATTCTTTGATATCGTGCAAACTAATTTTAAATTGGAATTTGCGCGCCATATTCAAACAATACAAATTTGGAAGCTGTACTTAACAATTTCAAATATCCTTGTAATAAATTAAAATTTTTTTCGGTTAAGTTGTGTATTCTTATCAATTGTTGGTACATGTATTATTGATTTAGTGCTTGTATTATGTAATTAGTTCCAATTTTTAGATTATTTAATTCCGTTTTGTAAGCAATCCTTTGAATCATATTACGTAACAAAATGACACATTGTACTGCCAATACATACGTACACATTTGGATTAGACAATTTTTGTGTGTGTACATGTATTATGAAGTACATGTATGTTGCACCAACTGTTTAGATTTACATGTACAATTTTAACGTTAACGTGCATAAGAATTCTACGTGAAAAAATGACATACATGTACATGTATTACGTTTACAACATGCATTTGTTGTACATGTACATGTATTTAAAAAGAAGCTTTTTATGACTTCTATTGTGTTCTGTCTCATTTTTTATGCATAGAAAGCAATGTTACTCTTTTACCAAAATACTAATGATGTCTATGAAAAAAAAACAAAAATATTATGGAATAACTTGGAAATTAGCTTTCAGGAATTGATTCAAAAATGCGCAATAATTCCGTATATTTTGGGAACTGGCTCCGAAAAGTTCATGAACATTTCTTGGAATTCCCAGGAAATTCTTTAGGATCGACATAGGGCATGCGTCATTTTTCAATGTTTTTTAAATAAAACACTGCTAATAAAATAAACTCAAAGATGGCATCTAAACGTCAAATACTCATGATTTGGTAAATGCTACGATTGTCAAAAAAAAATGAGTACTGGTGTTATGAATACCAAACTAATTTATAAAGCTGAAAACAAAGATGTCGAATATCTAATAAAAGAATGCAACAAACAATGTACGTAAAGATTTATTCAAATGTATCTCTTTTGAAAGATTTACCAATGTTTTTGAATCCATTTATTGGGTTCTCTTCTAAGTGGGATCTTAAAAAACCTATCTAACGACCTGGAAACACAATGTTGTGTTGAAGTCATTACACAATTCAAAACAAATTACATCCGAGTTTACAAACGAGGTAAAATGAACGCCTTTGAAGTGTAAACATATTAACTTTTGTTTTGACTTTTTCAAAATTAGATTCAGACAGCACCTTTAGTAATATAATAAATTATTATCGAATAACTAATGAATACTCGAAATTGCCATGCAAAACATGGCGAAACATATATAATTCCCACAGACAAAAATTGACTTGAGATATTTAATTCGATATTATCAATAGTTTGACATGAAATTCACACCGAGGAATTTGTGCATCGTGAATTTCACCCCGGCGAGATATTAATATAGACTAGTGGTAGTATTGCTGATTTTGGACTTACCAAACCAGAAGATATAGAAAATTCTGATCAAAATATTTGCGGAGTATTTCTTATGAGTCCAGAGGTACTAAATTGAAAGCCATACATTAAATCTGCAAATATTTATAGGTTTGGGATTACGTATGAGGTTGTCATAGAAGAACAATCATTTGACGGGCGGAGTCGTGATCAATATCTACCTATGATAACAATAATATTCTTGGATGGTGCAAATTTATTATTGAAAATGTTTGGAAAACAAATCAATTGCTAAGCCGCTAATCTGAACTCATAAAGTGGAAACTGAATACGTACTTTGAAATTTCCAATACTATAGCTCTTTAGATTCTAAAACAGACGAGAAATTAAGGAGTGCCTTAAAATACAAAGGCTGAAAGGGCGAACTTAATAAGAAGATGGAATTGCAAAAAAAGTATTCCTACGAATATAAACAAACACAAATCCATTCAAACGCAATTTCAATCGCAACTGATGTTGGTGCTTTCTATTTCTAAGCGTATTATCGTTTCACTTAAAATTTATATCGAATGTTTAGGCTCTACAAGTGTTAGTTTGTGTGTTCCCGAATGAAGGTAAATAATGTTTTTCCAAAAAAAAATACAGTATCAGTATATAAGTAACCCTCCTTAAAACATTATCAATAAATTTTATTAATAGTCTATAGAATAAAATTATCTCTAAAATCAGCAATTTTTTGGGACTGCTTCAGCCCTAAATCCTACATTTTAAAGGATTCTGATTTCTCGAGACATTTTATCACTTATTTTTAATAAGTAAGTTATATAAAATATTGTTACAAACAAATTTAATTAGTAACTTGTAAAAAAAATTATCTCTAAAACTAGTAATTTTCATGGGAACATTTGGGACCGGATAACATTTCTAATTAAAGTATTGTTTGCAATTCTAGAATATGTATATAGCGATAGTCTACAAGAACAATTTACAAAATAAAGCAAATACATGTAATGGCTAGCTATTGTACGACTGTACAAGTAACGGGAATTGCTTAAAACGTAGTCCATCCGATAATCTGTCCGAAAAACAAACCAACGAGGATGCATAAATTTTTAATGAACCAAGCAAAATAATTTGAAACCAAGACAAAAAATTAAAAATTACAGAAAATAGGTGCTTAAATCTTTCTTGGAGCACTAATTAAAATGTTGGGAAGGCAATTTTAAATATAACCTTTATCTCCTTCCCAACCCTGACCCTAACCCTAACGTTAAAATTACATTTTAATATTTTTAAGACATATCACGTGATGGAATACGTTTTAACCGCTCAAGTTGGTTATAAATGTTACTTATACGTCACTTGTTTTATTTTATAATGTTGATATTTATACTGAGAATGATGGAAAAGAAAAACACAACGTAAACTTTTTTTCGTTAATAACAACAGGGTCTTAACGTTTTAAAATGTTATGATTTTCAATAAAACTACAAAAATGTCCTATTGAAAATGTGTTGGAAGAATCAAATAAACGGGGAAAGATTTCAATTAATACTATCAGTCAAGATGAAGAAACAAAATTTTAAGCTTATTCATACTGAACATTTTTAGTTTTTTTAGGGACGACTTCCGATACAGTCGAACCTCCATATAGTCACCTACCATATAATCACAAAGTAAAATTTTCAGTTTCCAACTTATTATGAAGCATAAGAATTTGACCTCCAACCTCTTTATAATCACAGTTTTTCATATTCCAAGTGTGTGATTATAGGGAGGTCAGACTGTATTTCATGTAATAATTCACAAATATCTTTATAAAAAATCTAACAATTTTTATCTCTTACCATATGTTTCTAAAGAAATTGATATCAACATTGGATCTGAGATACCTTATTTAAACAAAATAATTGATTAATTAAAGTATATTGAACTAACGATACAGTTCTTCTTTAGCACAACACATATATAAATTAGTGTATTGCTATAATTTATTTCTATAAAACACAGCACATTAAAAACAATTTATAAAGTGAACTCCAAGATGGGATCTAAAATCTCGAATTGTTATTATGATACACTGGTCGAACAGGGTTGTTTTTACCTGGGCAAAATTTCATGGCAAAAATATAGGTTAGTTTTTTTCAAAAATTTGCAATTCCATAATATTCTTACCTGTATTTTAGAACAGATAAAATCAGGTCTTATATTCAGAGATAAAAGCATGGTCGAAATTACGGTCAATTATTTGTAATAGTTGTTATGGTTACACTGCAATCTGAAGTCGATAAGAGTACTGGCCTTTGTAATTTACGCGCTTGGTAAGCTATCCAAAATATATATCGAAAATTGCATGCTGAGTATTTTTCTTTGTCACTCAGCCGCAAATTTTTCGTTCTTGATTCACTATGATCTGCAATAATTTAAAAATTAAAAAACCCATTCTTAAATCGCAATATCAAAAATATACAAAACGAATGCATATTTTTGAGAAATACTTATATACCTATAAAATAATTTTATTTGCCAGATAATTCTAACCCAGATCCAGACACTAACCCTAACCGAAACTTATCATTTAAATCCACCCATATTTTTGCCTTTGGATTCATTGTGATATTACCCGTATTTTTACATCGAATTTTGCCCAGGTAAAAACAGTCCTGTTCGACCAGTAATACTAAATCTATGACACATAGTTATCCGACTTTCCTCTCAACGGTCCCTGCATTCATGACCGAAAACACTGTGCTGCTCTTACGTCTTTGGCCTCTTATTCGTGATCATGTTTCCATCCGCAGAGAAGGCACGCTCGTAAGCAACGGAGGATGCTGTAATCGCGAACCTCATGGGCAAGGTGAGGAAACTGTATCTGGCGTGCCTAAATATTATGTTATTCAATCTCATTCTATTATTTTAATAGGCAATATATTATCGCTTACCTTCCACCATATAGCACACTGATTTCTTTATTTGCCGGCTTCTCATAGATATAGCGTTTGATTCATCAAGACCTTTTTCATCCTCATCATCAAAGTCTGTATCCAGTATGGATTGTGTAACTGACTACATGGAATTGTTAAGGCTGGTGTCCGATAAGAAACTGTTATTAGGCGTGGGAGTGGTGGCCAGCGTATACTTCATTTCAAAGTCTGTGCACATTCTAAGGAGCTAATTTCTTATATAAGCGTTGGAAAATAAAATATTTAAAATGAAACAACTTAGTTTTTTTATTCCATCAAACTCGAAATTCGGAGATTCTTTTTTTGTGAAATAGTGAAACTTTCTTCTTGGATCTAATGCGATACATTAAATCACAGTTGTATTTGTTTTAGAATAGTACTGAACTAACTTTTCTCTTGCTGCTGTAGCCGCCGTGACAAGTGGTGGAACTAATAATTAAATTCGTTAAATGTAAATTAGTAATACAATCGAAATTCACCTATCAATTTTACCAAGTCCATTCTCTATCTCTGCCTCTGTCTGAAATTGCATCTTCGACATGATGCATAATAATACTGAAGAGGTGAATAATCCAGCAGGTTATACTATTCAAACTAACCGACATTTGACCGTGAGATCCTTAATTGGTCCAAGGAATTCGGCAACTTTCTCCAAGCTAGCCAATTGGTTGGAATAACCAGTCAAGTGTAATCTTCAACCAATCAGAACCTATACTAGTGGTCTATTACAAACTATGTTCGAACTCAAACATGTTCATGAATTTCGAACCGGACTCATAATGATGTTCGAGTCCGGTTCGGGCATTGCAAGTTCGAGTTTGGGTTCAGATTCGAAAAATTAACAAAATCTCTGTTCGGTACGGTTTGGAGTTCGATCGAACTTGAATTGAACCGAATCGAATCTAGGAGCTCTAATCAAGCTCAAATTATCGACGTTGTACTTACTTGCCTAATAAATATAATCAAAGAAATTTGCAGATTACTTCCTTATATTAATACAGAGATATTATATGAAAAGCTACACTGAAACTGCAAACATTTATAGATTTGTTATATATGAGATTCTAACAGGTGAATGATTATTTAGTAGATGAAATTAAGATGTCAAACAATGATCCGGGACGCTGCAAATTTATTGTTGAAAATGTTGGCTTGTTCCCAACTACTGAGAATCTTTGACACTTTCTGATTGGAAACTGAGCACTTTGAATTTTCAGTACAACAACTCTTTAGAATCTCCTAAAACACAGTTTTAAACTAGAAAAGATACAAAATCCATCCAAATTCAAATGAATCTACTATAGAATTAATTTCAGCTCCAAAAATACAGATGCTTTTTTATTTCGAAATACAGATCATAATTACATTTCATATTAATTATAATTATATCGAATGTTTAGACTTTACAAATGTTGGTTTGTAGTATATACCGCACGAAATCAAAGAAAATAAAGATATAAGAAGAGATTCTGCAAGTAATCAATGAATATAATTCCATTCTTATTTTATGATTTAGGATTCGAAATTCGATTGTCAAATTGATTAGAATTATAGCAGATACATGTACATAGTACCAAGAAATTATTTTGAAGTACAGTATAAATAATTTACTCGTCCACTGAACATCAATCGTTACTGCATTTATTATCGTTACAGTACCCCAAAAAAGTAAGGCCCGATTTACATGTATAGCCATTTTTATCGAATATGGAGGTTAAAGCGGAGTAGTTTCACTAATTATTAAATTCATTAGAAAGTTTGTTAAGGTACTAGCTTTCAAAAACTAAACTATATCTAAAATCTCGTGCCGAGCATTTTACTTAGAGCTGTTATAGCAAAATTTTGAGTTATCGTTATTTGCAATTTTCGTTTTTGCGTGCTACACATGATCTTACAATTGGATTGGTCAAATTTGTATGTTACGTTTGATTATCGTTATCTTTTATAACATCGTCAACATTATAATATTGTTATGATGTCCACTTGCAGCTAAGCGAAATTGAAAAAGGGAGGTGACCCTGCAACAATACGCCGCTTTATTAACAAATACAAAAAGAGAAAACTAACCACGTTCCAGAAGACCGCCAGCTCTTTGCAACTGTGAAAAACACTTACTCATGTGAAGCTACTGAAAAGCGACGTGCGCCACTTCGCGAAATTGTGAGTGATTTAGGTCTAAATTGCAGTTTGTTAACTGCCGCAAATGTACTGCACAACTCCGGACTTCATTTATGTATTACTGCAAAGAAAGCGTTTATCTCAGAAATACATGCGTATGCTCGTTTTAAGTGGTGCGAGGAACGTAAGCATAAAAATGCTTATTATTGGGCAAAGTTATTTTTTCTGACGTGAAGAGTGTAGAAATTGGGAAGCTGTCACGACAACTAAGAGTTTGGCGGCATCCAGGAGAGAAGTGTAACAATAATTATTTGGTATACTGTTACACTGGTAACACTAAATCCTCTTTTAGAAACGCATTGTTTTTTTTTCCTTTTCTTTTTCCCCTTTTATTTCTTTATTTATGTCAATCAATTCTGATTACACCGCAAATTACACCGCTAATTACACCTCAGTTTACACCGAAAATTCCACTGTAATTTACACCGTATATTCCACTGTAAATTACGCCGTAAATTCCACTGTAATTTACACCGTAAATTACATTATAAATTACATCTTAAATTACATCATAAATAGGAAGCCAAAAATGTATATAATGAGAGTAATTAGGAGGCAGAAGAATTGGCAATAAAGCAATAAAAAACTTTGAAATATAATTACTTACTTGCGTACAATTAGTTTTATATGGTGCCCTTTCGTCCTCCATCCCAATAATTAAATCCATT
>CAJVPL010001572.1:0-13050 GCA_910591945.1 Ambispora gerdemannii | reverse complement strand
GAAATATTAAGATTTTAAATATCGAGATTTCATGCATTCGGGATTTCGTGCTGTCGGTATGCTGTTCATTCGGGATTCATGCTGTCGGTATGATGTGCATTCGGGATTTCGTGCTGTCGGTATGTTGTTCATTCGGGATTTCGTGCTGTCGGATGCTGTTCATTCGGGATTTCGTGCTTTCGGTATGCTGTTCATTCGGGATTTCGTGCTGTCGGTATGCTGTTCATTTGGGATTTCGTGCTTTCGGTATATGTGCATTCGGGATTTCGTGCTGTCGGTATGCTGTGCATTCGGGATTTCGTGCTTTCGGTATGCTGTTCATTCGGGATTTCGTGCTGTCGGTATGCTGTGCATTCGGGATTTCGTGCTTTCGGTATGTTGTTCATTCGGGATTTCGTGCTGTCGGTATGCTGTTCATTCGGGATTTCGTGCTTTCGGTATGTTGTTCATTCGGGATTTCGTGCTGTCGGTATGTTGTTCATTCGGGATTTCGTGCTGTCGGTATGCTGTGCATTCGGGATTTCGTTTTTCGGGTTTATGGATTATCGGGATTATGGTTTTCGGGATGTCGTACCAGATCCGTCGATATCTACGGATATCGTCGTTTTTATCGATTTGGGGGAGATTATGTGCTTCAGGCAGGTGTTGGGGGTTTAATCGTTGCTTTTTCTAGTTAAAAGCCATAAACTCTTAAATATTAATACCGATCGTTGCTTTTTATAGGGATACGCTAAAGCCGGGTACAACCGATAATCAGTCCGAAACACAAACCAATAAGGATGCGTAAATTTTTGATCAGCCCGGCAAAACAAATCCGAAACGCGAACAAAATATGAAAAATAACGGAAAACAGATGCTTAAATCTATCTTGGTATACTAACAAAAAATGTCGGAGAGTCAATTTTTATATATAATCTTGATCTCAACTCTAGCCTTGACCCTGACCCTAAGCTTAAAATTAATCTTTAATTATATAGTCGCATATCACGTGATGTACCTGGCTTTAGCCATCCTCTTTTTTATAGACAAAAGTCTTAAAAACTAATTACGATTTATACAAAAACGATTTTACAAAAACAATACGATTTCAAATGAATATGATTCAAAAGCCTTTTCTGGTACAAAGGACCTAACCAACGAACAATATAACGACTAATATGGGGAAAAAGGGGGAAGAGTTTTACAAGCTATAGTTTATTTAGAGAATAATTGTACGCAAGAATTCAAGTTTAATTATACGCAATTTCAATTTTCTTTTGAGAACAATTTCTTGTTACTTTCTTCTATTTTTTTTTATTGGTGGCCAAGAGGTCATTCTTTTATCCATTTTTTTGTATTATAGACTTTTATTAACTATTCTAATAGAATTTATAGCAATTATAAAAATTGTTAAGAAACTCTATACTACATTATATCAATTGATAAAAGAAGTTTCTCAACGAAAAACGTGTTGAGAATCGATGAGAATGATGCTGTAAATTGATGAGAATGATGCTGTAAAAGTGATGGGAAAATGCTGTAAACGACGATTGGTGCTATAAATTAACGAGAATGGAATAAAGAAAATAAAAATAATAATAAAGAAAAATAAAGGACGATGAGAACTCGTGTTGTGCTGTAATCTGTGCTGAAAAGAAACAACGTTGTTTTGATGGCACGCCGATGAGAATCTAGACGTTTTTGTTATGAAATTCGCCGAAAAGGAGATCGCGTTGTTTATGATGGGAATTTGCGGTTATCGTTATCGTTATGCTGTAAAATCTACCGAATTTGGAAATCAGCAGCATACATCCGGCGTTGGCGATCTTCTTAATTCGTCTTCTCCATTTACGTATCCCCCGAAAAAGATGCAATTTGAGAAATTCGTTAGCACGTACCGTAAAACGCTCTATATAGTACCCTCCCCTTGTAAAGTACTTTCCGGTTTATTCACAGATATTTTTATGATGCGTATTTTTATTTATATACTTGTATCACTTAAATTAACAATGACGAGAAAAGAAATTCTCGATCTCATCTATGAATTAGCATTAGAAATAACAATCTCGTCACAACGTTTGAATCAAGAAACTCATGTAATTTTTACAAATAATGATCTTTTCAAATTAAACCAAAGAACTGAATAACTGAATAATTTAATTATATTCTTAATAACTCTTTGTGCCGTATTTAAAAGTCTTATTATGTATGCGATATACTTAAAAAATTCTTATCATTATGTTCGGGTTTTATTGTTATTATTTTGAATAATCTCTACGTATAATTATATTTGCAAGAAAATTATTGTTATTTATATCTGAAGAAATATAAGTACTTGACATTTTTCGATGAAGATATTAATTTGAAATGGTCATAATCAGTAATAAAAGTGCTTTAAAAGCACGTAGAACAAGAAATTTACGAAGAATCTGGTGTGCCCAAGAAAAATTATAATGAAAAAAATAAAAATGAAACTTCTAAATCTATCGGATATACAAAATTTTAAATTTTCGAATAGATGGCTTGATGATTTTTTGGATCGATATAATTTGTCAAACCGACGTCAAGAAAAAAAACAATGTTTTCTTACTTTTATTTTAAATCAATGTATTCAATATAATTACCCTTCGTCTTCAATTTGAAATATGGGCGAGACTCCTCTTGTTTTGATTTACCAAATTCAACAACAATCGACAAACGTGACGCCCACACAATTAACCTTCGAACTACGGGTAATGAAAGAACAAATTCCACTGTAGTTCTTGGATGCATGGCCGATGGGACAAAATTACCTCCAGTTTGTATTTTTAAACTAAAAAATACCTCGAGAAAGCTTTCCGAATAATGTATTTATTCGTGTAAATGAAAAAGGTTAGGTTAATGAAGAAGAAATGTTTTAGTGGGTGAAAATATTTAAACAAAAGATTACCTTTAAGTACAATAGCGGTCATAAGTATCCGAACGCCCCTAACTTTTTATAGATCATTTCTGAAAACAAAGAATAACACAAATGCTGTTCATTTATGTCTTTTAAAGTTGATATAATTTCTACATCGGGGACGTTTTATGTTCATAAACTTTCACGCTCTAAATATAATGAAACAGTCACTTTAGGATATAATACCTTGATGTCTAGTGATCGAATTTGAGTGAAAATACGACCATTTGACTCAGTTAGTCGAGATGAATCGAATGGTAATATTTGTGTTCGAATTTGATCACTGGGTGTCGAGATATTACGTCCTAAAGGGACCGTTTCATTTTTTGACAATCATTTTTCATTTGAAATTGATCGTCAAAAAATCAAACGATCCCTTTAGGACGTAATATCTCAACGCCCAGTGATCAAAATCGAACACAAATACTACCATTCGATTCATCTCGACTAAATGAGTCAAAGGATAGTATTTTCATTCAAACCCGACCACTAGACATCAAGATCTTACGTCCTAAAGTTGCCGTTTTATTTTTGTTAAGGACAAAAAAATGAATATGACATAATATCTCGACGTCTAGTGATCGGATTCGAACAAAATACTACCATTTGATTCGTCTCGACTAGACAAATCAAATGACATTATATTAGATATTAGATATTTAGATATGTGTTTGGAATTTGTGAAGTAAAATTTCAATGAACATAAAACACCCGATGTAGAAGTTCTATCAAATTTAAAGGAGTAGATAATCAGCATTTATGTTATTCTTTGTTTTCAGAAATTTTTAGGATAATACGCATGATCTATAAAAAGTTAGGGGCGTTCGGATACTTATGACCGCTACTGTAATCCACATTCCCTTTTAGTTTTTGATTCCTTTCGTGCACATTTAGTTGATTCAGTTAAACATAAACTTATTGAAAATAATACAAAGCTTGCTGTAATTTCTGGAGGGCTAACATCTAAACTGCAACCATAAGATGTTGCTATTAACAAAAGTTTTAAGATGAAGGTATATATAAATTTTAATTATTATTTTGTCGTTACGTATATACATATTTAAAATTAATTTTAAAAGGTCCGTGCACTATATAATCAATGGATGTCAAAAGAAATTCATGATCTTACACCTTCAAACCGTATTAAAAAACCTTCATATTCATTACTCGCTAAATGAGTAGAAATTGCGTGGGTGTCTCTTGATCCAATTTAATTAAACGTTCATTTAAATGTTGTGGGATATCTGACGAAATTGATATTTCTAACACTCATATATGATAGTTTCTTTTTCTCGTCATTGTTAATTTAAGTGATACAAATCTATAAATATAAATACGCACCATAAAAATATTCGTGCCTAAACCGGAAAGTACTTTACAAGGGGAGGGTACTATATATACAGAGCGTTTTATGGTAGTTCACGGATTATAAATTTACTCGATCTGTATTGTGTAACGTTAGACTCTTAAATACTGTACATGTATCGGTATGCCCTTCATTAAATTGGACAATTACGTATAATGTATGCACAAGTATTACATATTGTACCACGAAATAGAATTCATTAGTGAGACAAGCCGACTCTAGCCCAAATGGTCGGGTTGGGGGCGGGCTGAGGGTCGACTCATACCATTTTGATTAACGGGTCGATATACTTAGGAATAGGGTTAGGGTTTTGTAAACCAATCAAATAATGCTATCGCTATAGTTTCAAAAACAAGTATCTCTTGATTTTCTCTGTAAAAAAGGGATGGCAGGGTAAAAGTAAGAATAATTTCAAATTTGAGTAATGTGCATCCTTCACATTATTAATTTCTAAATTGGAATAAAATCATGTAATTTTTCCATTGTCTCGCAGAATAAAACTCGTAAAAACCAACCTCTTTTTCAAGCGCGTGATTTGATCAATTTTTTAATTAAGAACGATTTTTTAGATATCTATAGTATTTTCAAAAGAATACAATACTCGATCTCGAAATAAAGTAGAGAAGTTAAAAAGCTCACCGAAGTTGGTCTTTCGAGTCGACTTGACCCGGACAATTTTGAGTCGAGTTTTACTCGGAAGGACCATAAAAGACAAAGTCCCAAAAATCACATGACAATCAGGTGCTATCTTATATACGTAATTATTTCTCGAGAAACAATAGTATTAAGAACGCTGAACAAAAGGATCTTCAAGTAATTTAAAGAATTATTTTGTTTCAAAACAAAGTCAAAAATAAATAAATGTTAAAGAAATTATTTGTTTAATTACAAAAAGATGCTGATTTTAATTATATATATTAATATACAAGTCTTGTATTGTAACATATATTAATTAAATTTTTCTCATTAATAATATATATATAACCTTTTTCTCGTCTGTTTGTGGATATTATTATAGAATAAATAAATTACCTATATTGGCATCATAATTTTGTTTGCTATGGATTTTTTTATATAAAATGTGGTTGACTTTATCAGTGCATATCGATATCTCATGTCACTTGATTACTTTATCAGTGACGATACCTCTATCACATGAGAAATGAGTCTGAACTCGAACCTGACTTTAGACGGAGTCATAATTAAAACTCAACTTCAAGAGTCGAGTTGAACCAGACCACTGCAAATTTATCAGAATCATTAACGTCGCCAACAAAATTCACGCTCACATGTGGCGCAAACCAATAAGAAAACGCAAATTTTTGATCAACCCGACAAATCTGACACAAGAAAATGAAAAAAGCGAGAAATGTGAAAAAATATGGAAAACAGATGTCAAAATCTAGCTTGAAGTACCAACAAAAAATGTCTGGAAGGCAATTTTACATATAAACATTTCCTCAGCTCTAATCCAAACGATAAAATAGCCTTACCGTTAATTTTCTGTGAACATGTTAGCGTGAATTTTTGTAGGCAAATTAAGTGGAGTGATAAATATTAGCTAATATCCATTTACTATAAAGGACCACTCCGTCCTGATATTTCTTTTAACACATGCACGTGAAATTTGGCCATCCCTCCCCCCTCCCAGAATATTAGCTAATATTTCCCTAACTGTATCAAAAGAAGCACACGATCAAAATTAAATTACAAGTAGTAGAAAAATCTTTTTATAATACGTTATAATATCGTTGGTTTTGAAAATTCGTTTTTTTCTTTAAAAAATGAAACAATTTCCAAAAAAACGCGATGCCATTATTTATGATCACAATTGTGGTCAGTCTTATCCAGCGCAAAGTCCTAATTTAAATCCTATTGAAAAACCTCTTGGCTGAGATAAAAACCATCCATCAAGTTTGGAATAATTATAAAAAATTAATTGAAAATACACACCCCTACAATAAATTGCCGGAAATCCAAAAAAGCATAGTAAAACATAGTAAAAAACGAAATTATCTCTCTATAATGAAATTTTTATTTTCATTAGTAAATAATTTTTGTTTTTATATCAAAATAGAGCTAAGAATTTGTATCTCAACATATATTTTTTATAGATTTTAAATTTTAATTCAAAAATATTTCGGATTGTAAAGTTGGTCACGCAACTTTTACAGTGCTCGTCAGAAGTAACGGACCCCCCATAACTCGGCTAAAAGTTAAGATAAAAACTTCATTTTTTTTATTATGAATGCTTACAATATATCCTGATCATTAATACACTGTATAATCCCCTCAGCTTCAATTAACGCCTCAACCCATCTTCTCATGCTATAAACAAGATTTGCGGCAAGATCATCAGGTAAGCGATTCCATTCTGTTGCTAATTGTATCTTTAATCCGGTAAGAGTTCTAATTTTTTTTGCAATATTAATTTTCATCAACCTCCAGACATTCTCAATCGGATTTTGGTCGGGTAACATTGACGGCCATGGCAGAACTTCAATATCATTTTCCTGCTTCCAACGACTCACCAATTTCGAACGGTGTTTCGGGTCGTTATCCTCTTGCAAGATTCACCCTTCAGAATCGTCCCCAAAAAGATACTCAACGGATGGTAGAAGACCACGCTTGTATACCGTAACCATAAATTCAGCGTTGAAATTCTGCTGAAAGCAGACTATCTTAACAAAGCACGAAGCAGAAAAACGACCCCCACACATTGATTTTCAATCGATGTTTCACAGATCGGAATATTGTTCTTCGTCCAAAAAACTGCCAGACCTTAAATAACGACTACTTTAGACAAAAGGTGCTTTCGTCTGAAAATATAACTTTACTCCAATCAAAATTTTTATATTTTTTTGCCATTCCAACCGTTTTTCTTTATGGACATCGGAAGTAGAGGTTTGGAAAGTTTCGCCATATATTTGCCTTCACCTTCATGTAAGCGTCATTGAATAGTTTTCAAACTAACACTGACATTTCGTTTTTCCATTTCCTGTTGTATATCAGTGGCGGTTGCATTAGTTTGCTTCCGTGCAAGCTCTATAATCTTTTCGTCTTGTTTCGGAGTTGTGGATCGATTTCTGCCGGATTTCGGTTGATCACTTAGATCCTTCGTTTCCCGCCATCTTTAGACCAAACGAACCACTGTGAACTTACTACATTTAACGTATTTAGCTGTAGCTTCAAGTCCAAACTTCGGATCTTTGGGATATGTGTGTAAAAAAACGATTTCGTATCGTTGTGAATTGGGATCGACATTATTTGTGTGTAGAAGTTTGGTGAACATATCAGTCGCGTTCATCTATGTAACCCCCACTCCACCCGATTTGGTTATGATAAAAAACAGCCAATAAGAACGCATAAATTATTGATCAACCCGGCAAAACAAACCGACACAAAATGCGAGAAATGTGAAAATACAAGAAACAAATGTCTAAATCTGGTCCGGAGTACTAATGAAAAATGTCGAGAAGACAATTTTATATATAACCTGGATCACCATCCCTAACCGTAACCCTAATCCTAATCTTAAACTATCCTTTAACCTTAATCTTTATTACAGTAGAAATTTCCGAAATACGCAATGCTATTGGTTATTTTTGTTATTACCAAATCGGGTGGGGTGTACATAGATGCATCCCATATCAGTCAATAAAAGATGTCAATAATCAGTGTTTGCATTGTTCTTTGTTCTCGGAAAATATTGGTACATTACACATGATCTATGGAAAGTTAAGGGGGGTCCGACGAGCACTGTATACATGTAATTAAAATTCAAATTTACTAAATTTTAATTATAGAAAGTTTGTGTGACCAACTTTACAATCCGAAAGATTCTTGAAATTAAATTTAAAAAATCTATAAAAAATATATGTTGAGATACAGATTCTTTATTTTGATATAAAAACAAAAAATATTTATAGAGATAATTTCGTTTTTTACTATGGTTTTTTTGGATTCCGATAATTTATTGTAGGGGTGTGTATACCTAATTGAATTCAGGCTGTTATTCTTGCTAATGGTGGTCGAACTAAATATTGATTTATTAATAGATTATATAAAGAAATATTCAAAAAAATAAAATATTAATACATGAAATGAATTTTCTTATTAGATTTGTGCCATTTAATTTATACGTAAGGTGTTTGATCGCCCTCTGTAAATCATCTAAAAAATACATGTACAAAACCATAGCAACAATAAGAACCAATCTAATGATATTGTGACTCCGCTTCTCCCACCACTTTGTCTTTCATTCACTCAACATGAGTCTTAACCAGTCGGCCCGGCCGACCCGCCCGAATCTGATTGCCGTCAATCTCAGCCTGTATCACTAATCTTGATGCATGTGAGAATTTTTTTTGTAAGCTTTTTTATACGTATATGATAATAACAATGATGGCTTTTTTAGTATATGTAAATCGTGGAGCTACATAGCATATATCGATACATGTACATGTATATGTAATTTGGTGAGCTATTAGAAATATAGATACATGCACAATTCAAAGCACAAGACTTTTGTTCTCTATCGCTATGTTCATGTATTAAAATGCAGTGAAATTTGAAATTTCTTATACATGTACATATACTCCTTCATTTAACGTACTCAATTCTACAATCTCATTATCTACTCGATCAGCATGCACAATCTTTATTTGCACCTGGTGATCTTTAGGCGGCTTTCTAACCTGATTGTCTATTATTTTTCTTGACGCCAACGATGAAGAACCTTGCGGATACAACGATGCAATAGTAGTTTCCAAGTGGATCGCATTTTGTTTTTTCATTCTGTTTATCTGCCAAACTCCCACAATTGTAACTGTTACAGCAATTAATGCGCTCACAATTCCAATCAACGCGCCAGAAGAAAGCGGTGATGATCTATTATTTTCACTTTGAGTCGCGTTAGTGGTATTGCTATACCCATATGCTGGACTGTCATTGCCATTGTTAATTAACGGGTCAAGATTATGTCCATTTACGTTTGGTATTGTGTATTGATCAATGGGAATTTTTGTCACGATGTTTACTTTGTTTGTCCAGGAATCAGTTGTCATGTTATAGGCTAGCATTGAACCGAGCGGTTGTGTATTTGGCCAGGCTGGAAATCCTCCATATATCTGATCACAATTATCAACAAATTTAATATTTCTCTTTATTTAATCCTGAAAAAACAATAAAAATTAAACTTTACCAAAATTGTGTCCGATCCAGGAAACTGAACAGCAGCAGCACGATCTCTCATATACGGCTGATTTGACACATATCGATATTCTCCAATTTTCATAGTTTCCAAATCGATCGGCACCATAATCATTCGTTGATTTGCTAGTTCTTCGCCATTATTCATTACGAGAACCTTCAATTTACTATTCAAGATACCAACTACACCATCCGAAATACTCAAGGGAAATTGATAAGGTGGTGTTAAAAGCCCATGGTTAGGACTATAAATGTACGTGTAATTAGTGGGTGGCCAATTTTCCTTAACGACTTGATTTATCCCGCCAAATATAAATGCATTTCCTTTGGAAATGGCGATTCCTGCACCATTGGTTGATCTCATTTTAGTCTATAGAAATCGACGACGGTTATTAAGCAATTTAAAACTTATCAACACAATATTTATTGTTAGAGAACCTACGTCATGAGAAATGGAGGTCCAGTTCCATATAGTATTATGTAAATCAATCTGATAAATCGCCGTAGAAGAATTTTGAACATTATTAAATGTTCCAGCCCAAAAAAGCACAGTGTTTGGGGCAATCAATGCAGCTCGCGGACGATAAAGATAAGATGAAGAAAGATGATATGAGAACTCGGAAGGAATATTTTGCAAATATCTCGGGTCATTCCACGTATTTTTATTGAAATTGTACACTTGTAATCCTGGGTTCTCAGTATTTGTATTATTAGCGTTAGTAGGCTTTCCACCTCCAATTACTAATAGTAAACCTAATGTTGGCTCAACTACACATGCTGCGTCATTCAAATTTGTGGCGTTGATGACGGTTTCTTTTCGCCAGGATATTGTACTTATGTTTTCAAATGGTAAACTTGCAGAGAAAAAGAAGTCATTTGTGGTTGTTGTAGTTGTTCCACCAAATAGATAAAGTGTGTTTTTGTATGTGGCGAGACAGTGTGAATAACATGGGCCGGGGGATTGACTCGATGTTAATGTTAAGAATGCGAAAAAAAAGAAAGTAAATGTGAAGAAAAAGGCAAAGTTTATTTTTCGTTCCATTTACAATATGGACTAAGAAAACGGGAAAGAAAGAGAAGGGATGATGATGGAAAGAGATAATGTGTCAAAGAGCAAAACAAGAGAATTCAACACTAAAAACAGTAAACGCGGAAAATAATTTAATAATTATGTTATTTTTTCATTCAAGTATTCAATCGAGGATTCTTTAAAGAAATCTTACCGTTAAAAACAATGTTGCGCCAGTCTCTTATTCTGTTTAAAATGAATGAATTGGACACACCTCTGCGATTTTTAGCTTGAGGAAAAAATCAATAATGGGCGAGACCTCTTTTTCTTCTCTTCAAAAAGCTGCAATTTATCGGCACATTTTTGTTTCCATTGTTAATTATCTACCAATGAGTGATGCAAATTAAAAATATTTTTTTATATCGACATGACGAACAAAGATGGTGCATGACATTTTGTTTTGGTGCAATGTTACCCAGATCAAAATTAAGTAAGATCGTGTTTTTTGGTGATCGACAACCGACGACATTTACTGCACCACAATGACACCTATCGCTATAACGATAATCAAAATAAATGCATATTTTAAAATTCTGTAATTTTTAATTGGTAAGCCTTTAAAGTTAGGTGTCATGCACCATATCAAGAAACAGTTTAATAAATACGAAATTTGTTAAGACAAAATGTTTTAATTGATAAATTGAATTTCTTTGAATGAAAACACTAATCAAAGCATACTAGCAAAAAATTGTTAATTAACTAAAATAGTATTGTGCAGAAATTCCCGATTTGTCGTGTAAACTTACCTAGATATGTTCTACAAATCTTATGTTGGTTTACGCTTGTAATTAATGAAATTAATGATATGCATTAAAAAATGTGGCTGTTCTAGGCTTGTAGTATTATTTTACACTGACTTTACTAATTAAAGTAAAACAACATTTGATGTATTCAGTGCCTTTTCATTGATAAAAGTGACAATGGTTTTTTTGCTACATGTATTTTATTTAAGAATCGTGCATGAACTATCTTAAAATCTTCTCCGTGAATAAGTTGAAGCAGATATAAATTACCAATACCTATATGTACTGAGAGTGGCCACAAATCACAAAACACTATAAGAACTTTAAAATAATTTAACTAGTTTCTGGAAAATTATTATAGTGTTCTATTATGGAATACTTGAGATTTATCGATCACCTTTAATATTATCATAAAATAGTTAATTTTTTTTTGTTCCAGCAATATAATACTGCGGAAATCAAACAACATTGGCAGCCAATATGAATCAATCAGACTTGCATAATTTATGCCATGTTACAAATTGAAAAATATGCAAATACAAGGACACTGTACAAATCATGCGGTCTACAGGAAAATATTCAATTCAAGTTTTGCTTTGATTATAGAGTCAGATACAACAAACTTGTCCTGCGAAATTTGTAATCTCCAATTCGGAGATACTTGATGCAATTTCTAATTGAATACTGAAAAATTTAAAATTAGCTGTTTGGAATATTCGTCCGATAAATGACATCCAAATGATCAATGTAATACATTTTCTCAGTCATATGATTCTAATATCTAATTAAATTCTGTGACCATTTATTTGAGATTCTTCTTAATATGTTAAGAAATAACGTTTCGATGTCCATACCAATAAATTGTAGATCCTATGACTTGAAAAAAGATCCGTAGAAAGAAGGAGCTTTAAGAATAGGGTAATAAAAGTCGATTAAAAAAACTTGCTAAAAAAGTTCAGAATGAATGCTTTCTTTTAGATTCGAAAAGAAAAATATTAGTTGTTAATTTTTTAATTAATTCTTATGATATCAACACATGTATTTTATTTTTCTTAAGTAAATATTGATTCTGCAACTTTTTTGAACTAATTGAAAAGTATGTGTTGTTTTTATTGTATATAATTACTTGTATGCACCTGTTCACCGACACCCGTTTCACCAACGCCATATCACGACAACCCATTTCACCGACACCCTGTGTCACTGACGACATACTATTTCACCCAAAAATCGATTTCATGGATTGTACTGTATTGGAAAAAGGTTGAGGCATGATAGGGAAGTTATAGGTCAGTTCAGTCAGATTCTGTCCAAAGAACTAGATGGGGACTGAACTGATGCAAAGGGTTGATCAGATTAGATTGATACAGGGAAGGATCGAACCGGGTTGGATAATGCAGCAAAGAATTGGACTGCAGGTCGCTCCACGTAATTATGAGTCATAAACTTAGTATGGATGTTATAAACTCATATTAAGAAACTTTTAAACCATCGCTTTAATGAAATAAGAATAATATCCAAACTATCGTTCGCGACATAAGTACTTGTATCCAGAATTTTATTAGTAGCATAGAATGTGCTACCGTCGTACCTGTTTGTCCAACAAAAATAAATATCGATATTAAAATGGAAGATCAACAAAATAATGCACCAACACATACCTCAAGTAATGATACTTGACGATGACGAAACATTTCGTCACGTCAATTTGACGAAACCTTTCGTCACGACCATTTTGAAAATG
>CAJVPL010001571.1:0-13062 GCA_910591945.1 Ambispora gerdemannii | reverse complement strand
AAGTTTCCCTTTGAATATTCCTTAAATTTTATAAATACCTTTGAGTATTTCGAAAGCCCCATCAAAACGGTAACAATGTTAATTAATTAAAAGTGCTTAGTTTAATATGTTTAGCTAAAAAAAAAAGTAATAATAAATCTGTCATATAAAACTAATGCTTCAACTGAATCAGATCTAATTATGATCTGATTCAAAATGCACATTTCAAATCAGGTCAGATTGGAATCAAACTGATCTAAAATATTTCAGATCAGTCTAAAAAAATATTATTACTCATTCAATATTAGTTAAAATTAAACAAAAATTTGTGTATACATTCTGAAATACAAATATCTTAGTAAAAATAAAAGTTATTAATAAAAAACTATTTTACGATTTTTGAATTAAACCTGATTTGAATCTAACCTAATTCAAAATTATCAATTCAGATTGAATTCAAATTTAATCTGATTTGATCTGAACAAAGCTTTATATAAATTACATAGAACTCAAAATCACTTTATCTAAGAACTTATACAAATTATCTTTTAAAATCACTCTTTATTATTATATTAAATAATATCTGGAAATATTAATACAAGAATTAGAAATAAATAAATATTACTTAGACTATTTTCTCTTTTTTAACTTATTATTGTAAAAGATAAAAAACAAAATAAAAGATAAAATAAAAGATGAAAAATAAAATAAAAAATAAATATAATTAAGATAGTATAAATAAATATGAATAATATAAAATAAAAAATATATAATTTATTATTTTTAAATGAACTTTTTTCTATTATTTTGTAAAGTTTTAAAAATTAAAAAAATTCAGATTATTATTGTAATAATATACTATTATAAATAAATTATAAATAAATTATAAATAAATATAATTGACTATTTTTATTTTTATATAGTTATTTTATTTTAGATTAATATTTTAAAAAATGTATAAATAAAGATGTTATCTAATCTTAACTTGATATATTATAACAAAAAAAAAATAAAATATTTTTTAACAAAATTTTCTATTAATAACTTTTATCTCTCACTTTCAATTAAAACTTATATATAAGTAGCTTTAAATTATATTATACTAAACAAAATATTATTATTAAATTATTAGCTTTGAATTATATTGCATTTAATAAAATATTATTATTGAATTATTAGTTTTAGATTATATTATACTAAACAAAATGCTATTATTAACTTTGAATCATATTATACTGAGCAAAATATGATTATTAAATTATTAATTTTGAATTAAGTATTTAGATTATTATTATTTTGAACTTTTGATATTTCTCACTTATGAGAAAAATAAAATAAAAGTTTTTGTTATTGTATTATTAATTATATTGTTTTAGCTCTGAAAAACTTTATACAAGTACAAAAAATTAATATTTTAGAATTCTTATTATTTATTCTTTTATTATTTATATTTTTTCTTTAATCTTTACTCTTCCTTAACTTTTTATATTATTATAATATCTTTAAAATATTATAATTTTCATAGAAATTGACATAAATCTTAAATACATCTTTTTCTCTTAGTATTTTATTTATTTACTATTTCAATTCAAATTCAAGTTTATTGAATAATTTAACAATTAGTAAATAAACTTATAATAATATATAAATTTTTTATAATTTAGATATAATAGTAATTATAAGTAATCTAACAAAAAAAAATTTCATTGTATTATAATATTTTAATATTTTTTTTATTAAATATTCATATTTATAAAATATATAAATTTTTTTAACTAAAAAATAAATTCAAAATTTAATTTATAATTAAGTGAAAAAAAATTTATTCTATTATATTTATAAATTAAATTTTGAATTTACTTTTTAGTTGAAAAGTTTATATATTTTATAAAATATAAATATTTGATAATTTTAGATTAAATATAAATTCATAAATTAATTATTTTATAAATTATATATTTATTTAGTAATTACTATTATATTATTTTTTGTTTTTTGAACACAAATTAAATATGATATATAAAACTAAATTAAAATACTAATTTTTTTATTTAAATATATATATTAAATAGAATTCAATTTATTTTATTATTTTATATAGTGATATCATTTCTTTATTATATTATAAATTCTTTTGATATAGAATGAATCAAATTAATGCAGATATCACCATTAATTTCTTGCTAAAACCTATTATATTTTGTTTTACAAGTTCGTTTTACTTGAAATTTGTTCAAAAAGATAATTATCTTGTTTCATAAATATTTAATGAAGTTCAAATTAGATAATTATAACAATCAATTTAATAACTTTATTTTATTATTTTTAAGTTACTATTTTGTTGAATTTGTTATATATTTAGAATTTCATCTTGTTGGAATATAATATTTCTGATAATATTTATAAAATCTTTACAAAGTATCTATTAATATAATTCAGCATTTATTATATCATCAATCTTACAAAATCATCAACACTCTAAAACATAAAGCAATTTTATATTATTATTAATTTACTTCCAAATTTTATTGTAAATTTAATATGAAATTAATTTAATGGCTTCTCTAGATGTTTATAATAATATTGCTTTTTATCTGAACTGAAATCTTACATTTGAACTTGTCAGATCATATAATCTTTGATCAATTATTAATATTCCAATTTTCATAATTTCATGCAAATTCTAATCACTTTATTTGGTGTTTTTTGCTTAGATAAATTTTGTTTCATAATTCCTGATATTAAACCATTATTATATATTATATATATGATGAATAGTATATGTTGAAATATTAATGTTCTCTTTTTCTTATATATATTTTTTGATTTTTATTGCAAACAAGCATCTCTGGAAGATAATAAGATTGATAATTTTTTTCTATCGGTTTGTTTATGATAGATGATCATTTAAATCTTGTTACATCTTTAAGATAGTGTTGTTTCCACCATTTTTTACTAATGTAAAAAACTATTGAAGGGTTGATATTTTTTGATTTTTTTACTATTTACACACAACAATAAAAGTTTAAAAGTCTTCTTTTTTTGTGTTTACCGTTACTCTCATAATATTATGTCATTTATCATATCGATACAAACACAAACGAAAGTGAACGACGACTTTCACAGCATCATTTTTTAAATAAAACACTGCCATAATCACTATAAACTCAAAGATGGTTTCTAAACTTCGAATACTCATGATTTTAATGATGCTGGCGTTGTCGAGCTAATTCCTACTGTGATGAGTGTTCAGTTCACAATATTCATGATTGTAGTAAATGTACCGATTGTCTAAAAAACGATCACGTACTGTGATGAATAATAAACAAATATTCTCTAACTTATAATAAATATTATGTTAATCGTTCAAAGAAAATTTTCATAATAATATAATGAGTCAAAGTGGGAATATAAATTTATTTCTGTATCACTTGATGCACTTCATAATCTACAATGTCAAAAAACGTTTTTCCATCAGAGCTTAACAAACCATGATCAAAGGCAGATTTACTGCAGTAATTTTTAGATTTGGGATCAAACAGAACTAAATCACTGTATCCAAAAACTGGTCCATTATTTTCAAAGCATCCCACAGTCCGTCCTTGTTTATGTTTGCTTAAAACTCCATTGACAGCTTGAGTATCATCAGAATTAAATTTATATAAAAAGCTTCCTGAAGATGTATAAGTTTGGCAATATGAATCACATTGATAATTTTTGCCATTTGAATTCCATTGAAATGGATTATAACCACCAATGATCTTTTCCTCGTCTTTTACGCGAATGGTAACAATTGTTGGACCTTTATGATCACACAATCGATGAAAGTATGTTTTCCCAAATCCATCACGACTACCTCGCAATAACAGCTTCAATTCAATTGATTTGTTTGTTTGTTGATCATGTTCTTTAATCCAGCTAATTATTTTTGAGATCTGATTCTGCGAAAGAGTTGAAGAGTCGATAGTAGTTTTAATTTTGCGGACTGGATGTAAGGAGACCTGATGTTTTTCACTTCCTGGCACCAAATAATGATGTAATAAATCTTTATATAGTATGCCTGGAAAGATTTCAGCATAGGGCATAATTTTGTTGTAAAAATCAACCGAATTGATATGGAAGAAGCGAATCAATGGTAAACAATTTTTGAGTGTAGATTTAAGTTGCTTAAATTCGCTATGCGTCCATTTTTCTAATGGAATAGTTGGATCAATTTTATCAGCATCGGCAACTTGAGAGACTCCCCATTCGAGCACTTTTTCCCAAATGTCAATTTCATTCAAATTTAGATCATCACGTTTGAGCAAACAAACTAGAGCTGATTCATGTAGTTTGGTAAAATCGGCTGATTGAAAAACAGCAGCTGGATTTTGATATGTGATTTCTGTGCAAAATTTGTGAAGCTTGATAAAAGAAGTATGTTCGAATACAATTTGGTTGAGTAAGGCAAAATTCTCGTTTAAAGATTCCGAATGGTATTCAAGAAGATAAATTTGAATATATTCGATTAGATCTTCAAGAATCAACTCATCAGCTGCGACTAATAAATTCAAAAGTGTCGAAACATCATGATTTTGAAAATCAATTTTTCCACTGTAAATATATCTAATGAACCAAGAAACTTTTATTATTCCTCTTATTTAACTGTATAATTCATTTTAATATGAAGTTACCTTAGCAATATTTCAAAAACTTGAGGTTCGATATTCGGTTTCCTAAAAATCATCATCTTTAACGGTTCTCTCTGCATCCAAGTATCAGAAAGTGCTATCGCAAAATATTGCGATTGCGCCACCAAGATTGCCGAGTGGGCCGAAAAAGTATGTTGAGTATTCTGATTTTCACCAACAATAATCGAAATGTCATAATAGTTGGAATTTTCATAGAACTTATCGAGTCTGTTTGAATGTGAAGTTAATAACAACTCGGGTGTCATTTTTACGAGATAGCGATAGGCCAAAGATGGTTAAACTGAAGATCTATATAACGAATAGTTATCAAAGGTTACGCAAACCAATCAAACTCATTTAAAGAGAAAATTTGGTAGTGCATTTCGAAAATCAAAAACAATTTCTACAAAACTGTTTTTTGTACTCAGTCACAATAAGATAAAATTAGAAAATACGTACCACATACGTACACATATTGCAGTACGTACATGTATAATCATTAAAGTTAATCTAAAATATGGTATTACAGTAGAAATCAGAAATATGTGAACGATAAGAATGATTTTACATCAGATAGCAATATAATGTGTAATAATTACACCCGGACAAATCTGGATGAATACAGTCAAAGTCCTTTACAACGGCCGCATTGGATTGGCATTTTGGGCCGGTATATAGTGCTTGTATTATAAATTTAAGTATACAGGGAGTTTTAAATAGTTAAAAATCGTAAAAATCGGAATATCAATACGGTATAAGCCGAATCCGATACAGCGCCGTTGTAAAGGACTTTGACTGTATAATATTGTCGAATTAATAGGCTGAGTGCAATAGAAATAGTGTAAATTATATAATTTACACCGTTTCTATTGCACTTAGCCCAAATGTTATTGAAATTAACAAAGTCAATATGATTGAAATGCGAATTTAACAGTAAATATTTAGAATTCAAATTTGATAAAATCCTAGCATGTATAAACCCCCGGTTTGATCCGTTTGAACTAAATCCATTAGAGTTAGTATATTTTTTTGTACTACTGTATAGTATTTGTATTACAAAGATTAACTACTTAAGAATAATATGCTAACAATTCTATAATGACATATTGTGGAAAGAATTACACACCCTACAATATATTACCGGAAATTTCAAAAATGAATTTATCATTTGGAATCCCGATATCACCATTAGATTCGTATAGTCGAAACGTATCTAATGGTGATATCTTTGTTCGAATGGGTTTACCGGATGTTGAGATATCGGGATCCCAAATGACAAATTCATTTTTGAAATTTTCGGTACTATATTGTAGGGTGTGTATTAATATTTGCAATAAATACTAGTAATTTGCGACACAATGTAAAAAACAAAAACAAAGTTACAAGCTTCATTTGCTCAATTTGCAAAGTTTATTACAAATTTTCAAATATTACAAATATACTTGCTAAACATTTATATAAAAAACATAGTAATTTGCAAAACACTACAGATAAACATAAAAGCAAGTTAAGTTTAAATACAGACAAATAATATTAACAACTTACAAATATAATTATAAATTTTATTATATCAAGTATCTTGTTACTAAACTATAAAAAATGAAATATAGAATTATAATAATATGCTTAATAAAATATTAAAAAAAGCTTAATAAACTAAAAAAAAAAAGTATAATTATATGTGATATTTAGAGTAATTATTATACAAGTATATTTGCTATAGTAATTCACTTTGTTGATAAAGAATAAAAGCTATATCACTTTTATTACTTTTCTAAAAAAAATATTACTATACATATTATTATATTATAACTCTTTATAATATTATAAAGCACATGAGAAAATTATTTATTGTCTCAAATTAAAAAGATAACAATAAAAAGAGAGATGGAATCACAAAAAAACAACATATTATAATTAAATGTGATAGTAATTTTTGTTTATTTAGAAATATATACATGTACCAATACTCAAAATAATTGAAATTTAATATTAATAACTAAAAAAAATTCAAAATGTAAGAAGCTAAAGAACAAAGATTGAAATAAATAAAACTATTAAATAAGCTAATTAATAATATATTATCTATAATAAAAATAAATTATAAACTGAAAAACTGAAAAAGTAAAAATACTCAAAAATTATAATTAAATATCTCTAGTAAATAAAATTTATTAAGAGTTAACATATAGTAAATGATCAAAAAACTAATATATCTATTAGTAATGATAATAAGAATAAAGATATTAGTAATATATTAATTAAGTTAATATTATTATAATACAGAAACTCTTAAATTAATAATATATTTCAATTTTAAAATATACTATTTAATATAGGAGTAAAATTTTCAAAATCTAATTAGAACTTATTATAAAAACAAAGTTATTATTAATTAAATTTTGAAAATTTTGTCTCTATATTGAATGGTAACATTTTAAAATTAAAATATATTATTAATTTAAGAATTTTTATATTATATATATTTGATTTAATTTAAAAGAGCTTGTTGTTATTATTATTATTATTACTATTTTCAAATAAAAAATAGAAAATTAATTATATATCATTATCAAAAAATTATATATATGAATATTTATCGAAATTATTGAAGTTAAAAACAAAAAATCTATTAATTTGTATTGCTTTTTAAAATAAATTAAAGTTAAAATAACACTTTATCAATTTATATTTCTTGAAGTAAATTGAGATTTATTATATTAATTTTGCTAATAATATAATATATATTTTTTTTCTTCTTAAATTTATTATAATTGGAATCATTTATATTTTTTGTTTTATAATTAAGATATAAATACTTATAATTCTTACTAATATATATATTTTGAAAAAAACTTTATATCACTTGATTATAGTTTTCACTTTAAACTATATTTATTTAATATCAAAACTAGATATTTATTAGCTTTATAATCATTTTTAGATATAATCAAATAGTTATATGAGCTAAAGAATAAAAATATTTACTTTAAAATTCTCTAATAAATATTCTATATTGCTTTATTTGTTTATTGTACTTATTGAAATAATATATTTTTCTTATTTTTTATAGATTATATATAATATACTAAAATTTTTTGAATACAAAGAATATTATAAATACTAATTATTGATATTTTTTATAAATTGGTAAAGCTTATATATTATTACTGTTTTAATATAACTTTAGATTCTGTCATGAGAGTATATATAATAGAGTCAGGTGAAAGAGTTAATATATTAAATAACTTTAAATTGGAAAAGTTTATTAAGTTATCTAAAGATAAATAATATATATTCATTTTGTTGATTAGCTAGAATAAGACCAGAAAGATTTAAAGGTAATTGTGTCTTTTATAATTTGAATATTTCTTATAAGTTATTTATAAACAAGTAAAATATAATTTTCTTTTATTAATTATTGACTTTATAATATAAATGAAAGATCAAATACAAGAATATATAAGATAATATAACTTCACAATAATAATGAGAGGTTATAAAACAAATACAAGAATAACTTTGTAATTAAGATGAGAGATTATAAAAAGACTATTTAAAGAATTATTAAAAGAATAAAAACTAAAACTTGAGTTGAATTAATTTTTTAAGCTAAAATACAAGCTGTATTTATAAGTATTTGATAATTATAAAATGATTATTTGGAATAATCATTCAGAGTGTTTGAAATAATTATTTGGAATAATTATTTGCAATAATTATTCAAAGTATTTGAAATAATTATTTGTAATGATTATTTGTAATAATTATTTGAAGTACTTGAGATAATTAGTTGGAATGAGCATTTGAAATGATTATTTGAAGTGATTATGTGAAGCAATTATATGAAATAATTATTTGTGATTATATTCTAAATATATATATATATATAATCAATTATTTTATAACACATATCTTATTATTCAATAATCTAATTCTTAATATCTAGTAATTTGATTTGAACAAAAATATTACTATTTGATTTATCTAGTTGAGATAAATCAAATAGTATTATTTTTGTTCAAATTAAATTATTGAACATTAAAATATTATATTTTAAAGTAGCAGGATTAATTTTTTTTGATATTAACAAAAATTAATTAGCTAATTTAAGATATAATATCTTCACTTTTAGTAATCTGATTTGAACAAATTAATACTATTTAATTCATTTTAATTAAGCAAAATACATAATATTCAGTTGTTCAACAAAGAAAAAAGAATAATTTTGATGAACTTACTAAATATTACTACAGTGAAATGCATAATGTTCAGCTGCTCAACAAAAAAAAATAATTTTGATGAACTTACTAAATATTACTATAGCGAAGTGTATAATGTTCAGCTGCTCAACAAAGAAGAAAGAAAATAACTTTGATAAATTCACTAAATATTATAACAATGAAGTGTATAAATATTCAGCTGCTTAAAAAATAATGATATTTTTAAATATTCACTTCAATGAATAATTTTCTGAAGATATCATCATACATAATATTTTTATAAATATAAACGTGTCAATATACTTTTCTCACCATATTTGCCGTTACGTTTTGATTAATATAGATTTTAAAAGGTGTGAAGTAAAGGAAGAAATTTACAATTTTATATCAGTCAGATACATCTAATTACTCACCAATTTGGTTAAGATAAAATATCTCTAATTGGTCAAGTATCGCGGTTACTCTATTTGGGGGGTGGAGAACACTAAAGCAAGACTATCGTTATAAACATTAATTTACTATTTTAGGGGGAAGGTTAAGCGAAGTAGTTTTATTAATTATCAAATTTATTAGAAATTTTGTTATATAAACTATCTAACGCTAAATTTGGATTGGTCTATTACACGTGAATATTTCGCTTTAATGTATCTCTATTTTAGTACCCCCAAAAAGTAACCATTTTTCTAAAATCGATTTACATGTATCAAGTTTTCTTAATAAATATCACTTTGTTTACAACTTCGTCAACACTATAATTTCGTTAGGTTGAAAAATGACGTCTACATATACGCAGCTTAACGAAATTGAAAAAGGGAAAATTCTGGCATACATGGAAACCATAAATGCCGCTCAAATCGCAAAAATGCTTGAACGCGACCCCACAACGCTACCTCGCTTTATTAACAAATATAAACGAACAGGAAAAAGTGAAAACTTACCACGTTCAGGAAGAACACCAGATGAAGCCAACAAAAAAAGACATGCACCATTACGCGAAACAGTCAACAATTTAGGCCTCAATTGTAGTTTATCAACCGCCGCAAATGTATTACACAACTCCGGACTTAACTCATGTATTGCAGCAGCAAAGAAACCTTATATCTCGGAAACACACGCACATGCTCGTATTAAATGTTGTGAAGGAAATAAAAATAAATCAGCTTATGATTGAGCAAAAATAATTCCTCTGATGAAACCAGTGTTGAAGTTGGAAAGCAGTCATGGCAGCTCAGAGTTTTGCGGCATCTTAGAAAAAAGTTTAATGTTAATTGCTTGGCTCCTACCTTTAAAAGTGGACAAAAATCTGTAATGGCTTGGGGTGTTTCGCGGGAAAATTAAAAGGACCATTAATTTTTTGTGAATATAAAAAATTGGCGAAAAAATACTTACCTTGAAATCTTAAAACTCGTTTATTACCATTCCAGAACACAATTAAGAAGTTATGCCATTTTTTAATAAGACAATGCGCCGGTTCATACTCGGGGAAAATTAAGAAATAGTTAACGGAAAATAAAATCGCGATTATTAACCAATTCCCCAGACCTGAACCCAATAGAAAACATTTGGAAGATATTAAAGGACAATATTCAGATAAATGAGAAATTTCCGAAGACTGCGGATGAACTCAAGATCGCATTAAAGGTGGAGTGGGAAAAAATTGATGTGGCCATTTTAGAATGGGTTACTGCATCAATACCACGAAGGATTAATGGAGGGCCGATTAAATATTAAATAAATTTTCTAAAATTAATTGGGCAATAATCGTTCGATGTCTTTCAATTGTCCAGATATTTGTCGTCCTCTAGATAATCACTATCGTTACGCGTTTATGACAAGAAAAAAAGTAACATTCATAATGCAATACGAATTACACAAGAAATTAATTATGGTAAGATTATCATGTAGGAATCATTTACATGTATGATACACGCCTTTCTTTGTATCTAAAAAATATTCCACTATACATGTACTAAACGCAAATATGTGAAAATTCTTGAACCTATAGATTTGGTGATGTTTATATGCAGATTTTCTTGGTCTTTTACTCCGATGTGTAGTTCGGTCATGGTCAAGTATTCAAAGACGTTGTGTGAATATCTATGATAGGCGCATTTATGCGTACCGGTAACAAAGTCTCCTTTTAGAAACGCATTGGTTTTTTTGTATTTCTTTATTTGTGTCAATCAATTCAAATTACACCACAAATTACACCGCAAATTACATCGCAAATTACACCACCACCAATTACATCGCCAATTACACTTCAATTTACATCGTAATTTCCACTAAAATTTCCACTGTAATTCCACTGTAAATTTCATCGTAAATTCCACTGTAATTAACATCGTAAATTATATGATAAATTACATCGTAAATAGGAAGCCAAAAAATGTATATAAAGAGAGTGAGAGAGAGAGCAGTTAAAAAAGAGGCAGAAGAATTGGCAATAAAGCAATAAAAAACTTTAAAATATAATTACTTGCTTGTGTACAATTAGTTTTTATGGTGCCCTTTCATCCTCCATCCCAATAATTAAATCCATTGATACAAAGAGGGGTTTGCCACTTTGATCCAGAAAAAGTGAACGTATTGTTAACATTTGTGAAACACATAAACGAAACCAAACCGATAATTGAATACAACAATATTGGCACAGAACCTTGGAAAACTAATAAATAAAATAACTTTAGTTTAATTCGTTTCTCCCACTGAAGTTACAGACTAACAGCTAATTTCTATAATCGGTCACTAACCTGTAACAGTACATGTACATTAAATATACGTAACGATAATGATAACATTATAATTATATAATTAATGTAGCATATGAACTAGAAATTGTACTCGTTGACTCCAAACGACGCTTTCGGGTTGCAGAAGGATGAATTTATTGGTAAATTATAATTTGTTTATCATTATTCTAACGCTAATTTTTTTTTGATGCTAACAAATTAAAAAATTATATTTTTTTGTCCCTTTGATGTGATCCCATAACGATAACGAACGCAACTTTGTATTTAAATTTCCTCCAGATCCACCTTTTGTCATGGATGTAATGCTTTATAATTGTTCCAAAACCTCGCATTCTTTTAATATTATTATTTTCTCTTAATTCAGTAAAAATGAAATCTTTCCCCTTTTATTTGATTCTTCCGACATGTGTTCAATAGGACGTTTGCTGGTCGTTTTATGCTCTTTGAAATCTAGTGTTTGTTAAGAAAAATAGTATACAATATTTTTTTTTTTCCCAAAAAGGGAGGGTGAAGCAAGAACCCGTTTATTGAATAAATGCGCGATATAGAATTAAGGTACAAGTGATTTACATAGTAGGTCTATTTGTTTGGTAAATTTATTATTTCGGGAACTATCTAGGTGAATTTTCGCATCTCTGAGGAGAATGTGGTATACAATATTTAAATGTCGAGACTCTGTCGTTGTTGACGAAAATACTTATGGAATATACATGCATAATCAAAGTCGTATGACAAAATAAATTTTACCTTCATTTGTGTTGTTTTGAATATCTATATCATATTCAGTAGTCATATATTCTAGAGTTGTATGCAAATAAATATTTTAATATATTTTAATAGAAATAATATAGCAAGCGATTTTACCTTCGCTTGGAACAAACAAACTAACACTTGTCAACCCTAAACATTCGATATAAATTTTAATTAACGTGAAACGATGATATCGTTATGATTTATATTTAGAAATAGAAAATACCTGTCTCAGTTGGAATTGAAATTAGTTTTGAAGTAAACATTCGACTGGTGTAAACTGCGTTTGAGTGGATTGCTCGTTTTTTGTTCGTATTCGTAGGAACACTTTTCATCTTCTCGTCAAGTTCTCGCAATTTCTGCATTTCTAGTTTGCAACACTTAAAAATTTCTTCACGTGTTTTAGGACGTTCTAAAGAGCTGTAGAACTGAAAATGCAAAGTATTCAGTTCCATCTTATACTTAATGAACTTATTAATAGAGTGGATAGAGTAGAGAAAGTCTTTAAGTTCCTTAGCAGTAGGCCTGTTTTCTGGAATAGGATCCCAACATTTTTCAATAATAAACTTTAATAATTTAGGAACATTATTTGGTATCGTCGGTCGTACTTCTTTATAGATGTCGTATACAAGGTGTATATCATGACTTCGTTCACCAAATGGCCGTTCACCTGTGGCAACCTCGTAC
>CAJVPL010001570.1:0-13068 GCA_910591945.1 Ambispora gerdemannii | reverse complement strand
ACTTTAAAGATTTAAAGACATTTTTAATACGTACATTATATTTGACATTGAGATTTTGAGGACTCTTTTTAAGCAGTTCAGTTATTGCGTTAAAAAACACAATTGTTATCAACCTTTAAGTGATTTTATAAGTACTTATCGTACTTTAGTTTATATTCAGTCTAAAGCCATAAAGTATTATTAAGACTTTGAATTGTCATTAAAATATTAAAAGTTTCCCTTTGAATATTCCTTAAATTTTATAAATACCTTTGAGTATTTTGAAAGCTTCATCAAAACGGTAACAATACTAAGATTATTTTGCTTTGAAGCTAAAATTCTTACTAGTATAGAAAGCATATTTAATGAATTTGACTTAGCTCTTTATGTATCAAAATATGATTCAAACTCAATATTATTAGTTAAATATTATAATCTACTCAAAGATATTAGTTATACTAAAATAGTCATATACTTTAAAATTGAAAAAATCTTATTGAACACGATTATACATATTAGCAACTGAAAAAGATTGGTAAAAATGCAAAATATAATTAAAAAGTATATCATCATCACCAATTATAAACAACAAACAATTACTGCTCTTAGCATTTATAAGTATTTTTAATCACATCTCAGTTTTATTATTCTAAGAGATATTAATATATTTTTTGTATTAAGTATTATTAAACACAAAAACCAGCAAAAAAATGATAAATTGGAAGAGAAAATCCACAAATTATTAGATAGATTAGTAACAACTTTGAATTAGAAATTGGAATATTATTTAGTTATTATTTATTTTTATTCAAATTAATATTGTTTTTAATTTTACTTTTTATTTTAATTTTAATTTTATATTTTATGAGGTAAAATTCTTAACAAAGAGAGATCTGTTATGATATGAATATTTAGTCATATTTTAATTGATAAATTCATATTATAAATTAATTAAACAATAATTTAATTAAGATTATTAAATCATAGTTAAAATAACATTATTGGACAAGGTTTGAGCTATTAATAATTAATTTATTAAATTGTATAAGTAATAAAAGTAATCCAAGTAATAAAAGTAATCCAAGTAATAATGATTCAAATGATTCAAGTGATGACAATAATGAAAGTACTAAAAATTAACTGTGTAATACCTAAATTAAATTCAATAATTTATTATAAATACAACTTATATCTTAGCTTTAGAAAATAAGTCTTATTACTTTAAAAAAATCTCTTGTTGGATAACTTAATAAAATTATATTTAATATTGATTTTGGTCTTGAAAGATAAATCACTATTAAATAATCAATTGTTATATTTAACTTGAAAGATAGTTATTTAAAAGACTTATCATCTTGGATTATTATTTTTAAAATTATAAAGAAACTTAATAACAGTTATTGGATATCATTCTAGCTCGTCACAACAAGAACATATATTAGTAATAATTTTTAGTCTCTTCCACCTTTAATTAGTAAAAACATGTAAATAACACATTAAGAACTTAAAGTTCATAAAAATAGTAATAATAGTGATAACTAATGTATTTTTATTTTTATATTTATTAAATTTGATTGTAAATATTATATAACTCTTCAAATAATTATTATTGATAACAACTATTTTTTATTAATTTATAATTTTTTATTTCTAGCTATAACTTTACTTATAATTATAGTTTATAATTACTATAGTAAATATAGCAAAATAAATATTTGTTATATTATAAATAAAGTGAATTAAAATTGTAATAATTAAAAATATTTTTTAAAACCTATATAACTTTGAATATTTATTCTAAATATTAACTATTTTATAGCAATTTGTAGTTCTGATTAAGATCTATAACTTTACTTAGAGCTTCATTGAACATTTACTTGAACTCAAACCAGACTTTTAGTTAGGTTCAAGTCTGATTTAAAGTTTAAACTGAACTAGAACCAGATTTTTAATTGATTCAATTTTTTGATTTGGATTTTTGATCTGATTCAAGTTTGATTCAAGCTCAAACTAAATCAGACTTGAACTGAACCAGATTTTTTTTAGAATTCTAGAGCTTATTACAATAACATCCTTTATAATAATATTTCATTATAATAACATCAAATCTCTTTTTCCAATTTTGTTAGTTTAATAAGATTTATTATATATTCTTCTTTTGATAAAATAACATTTTGTTATAACATTACCAAATCTTTGTTTTCAGTCATGTTATTATAATGAGAATTGATTATACTTTTAAGTTTTATAAACTTGATTCTCCTTCTTTTAAGCTAAAATGAAAATATAGCATATTTTAATCAATATAATCTGAAATTTTTAATTTTTATTTATAAATATTTGTAATTAATTCTGTAATTTTACTATAAAAATTTTTTAAAATTTTATGTTTCCAGAAAGAAAAAATTTTGTTATCAATAATTAAAGATAAAATTTTATTAGTAAAATTATAAACATTATTCTTTATGATAAATTCTATAATGTGTATTATGATTTATAGAAATTTCTATTTAGAAAATTAATAAGATTATCAAAGACTAATAATAAAATTTTTACAAATAAAATTTTATCAAAATTACTTGTTTTTAGCTTAATCTTTAAAAAAAACTAATGTCACTCATAAAGTATATACTAAACAGATACCTATGCAGTAGGCTGGACACCTTATAGTAAATGGAAATCACCTGATAAATGGCACTTCCCTAATAGTATATCGATATACAGTACAATCAAACCTCGATATAACGAAGTGGTCGAGCTATTAATAAAAATTCGGTTTATCGAGTTTTGTTTAGTGACTTTGGTTTATCGAGGACTATAACCGTTTCTGGAACCAACTTCGGTTTATCCAGGTTTTATTAATGCTTCGTTATATCGAGGTTTGACAGTAATTTGCCACATAAACATTCATGGGTAGGTAGCTCTATAGGAAAAATATAACACACTCGGGCTATATAGTGATTAATAAAATACCACTTACGACACTCTTCCCCTTAGAATCTTTCGATTTCTTAGCAATAACAGAATCTAAATAATAACGTTTGTTTTTGTCATTGTCATAATTTATAACCGGAATTCGAGTATACTATACAAATTAATTAATTACATTGATAAAATGATTCGCAACCTATTAAATGCAAGTATTGCAATCAAATTCGAAAAATCTTTCAATTTCACAATAGCGATTAGTATAAGATATCTTTTTTAGAACTATCATTGAATTAGTTAGTTCCTGTGCTTGAAAGTTTTGTCAGTCTAGCAAAATTAAAGAAGTACTAATGCTGCGTCTTTACGTTTTTTGCTCGAAGAACTCTTTTAATTCTATTCTCACGAATCATTGCATCACGATCCAGTAATAAGTGATACAGCAATTCGGGATTCTATCTTCTTATTTATCAATAATATAGTTTATTTGCATGTATTATGTTATCTTATAAAGCTTCATAGAAGTATTTTATTTTATTCAAATAGTGACTTTCGAAGCATGTTATTAGAATTTATATACAAAAACAAAAAACTAACCAAGTAAATTAACACCAACATCTGATCAGCATCAATACGTATGTTTTACTAAAGACGCGACATATTAATTTCCGAAATTTATCATAACTATTTTAATGTCTCATAGAATTTTGTTAATTTCTACGATATTCGGAAGAACAAAATAATGTCGATTAAACTTAAATAATATAATGAATTTCAGTTAAGACCAGCATAATTTATAAAATTAAAAAAAAGCTCAGACAGAATACAGTCGTACCTCAATTCAGTCACACCCTCTCTATAATCATGCCTTTTCCCAGTTCCAGTTATTAAAAGTTTGACCTCCATATAGTCCCAACCTCTTTAAAGCAGTGATAGTAAATGACCGGATCATTGCTCACTTTGTAAATGACCTCAAATGACATTGAAATGACCTAGGTCATTAGTCATAGTCATTTAGGTAATTTTCATGTGATTTATTTTTCAACCAATAGAGTTTCAGTGAGTCATTTTTATTCATTTATAATGACGTCACAAAGTTTAATTTTGATTTTATTGGATAAAAGAAGATTGTGAGATTACTTGACTTTTGAAATGACCAGTTAGGTCATTCGACCTTTTAAAATGACCAGTCATTGGTCATTTGTCATCGGAGTCATTTGGGTCATTTAAAGTCATTTACCATCACGGATTTAAAGTCACACTTTTTTGTGGCCCTGAGTGTGAGTATATAGAGAAACGACTGTATATTCTCAATTCAAAGATTTCTGGAATAAATAATTCAGTAAATATCAGACAAATACGATGAATTTCAAGGAATCAGTGCAAATTCACTAATTTTGTCACAATTAATGTAATTCAGTGAATTGCAGGCAAATTTTAGACAAGATTTTGCACACTTCTGGCAAAAATCAATTAAAACAGGCAACATTCGATATAAAATTCAGCGAAGCATAAAATCAGGAATCATTTTATGTTAAATCGTTAATATATTGTTACTTAATTAGTTTTTTGTTTAATAATTTCAAAATAAACATAGACCAATAATATGCAATCAGACAAAATCGATTTTTAAAAAAGTTCGTAGAGTTTCAGATGCGATAACTCGACATCCAATGATTGGATTCGAGTGAAACACTACTGTTAGATTTGTCTCATCGATTTTGTATGATCGTATATTTTTGGGTTGGATACCCGATTCTAATCTGGACACCCTACCACAGACCATCCCTCCCATCCCCCACCTGATAAGCTGAGTCATAATATATCAGTCTATCGGCAAAAACCCCCATCCCCAAAATTTCTGGCACTCCCCTTACTTTCAAATACAATTGAAACGTTAATTGATAATTATAAATTATAAAAATCCGATCGGAAACTTCTAATTATGTTACAAAAAAAATAAGCCTTTCACACAAAATCTTGTAACATTTGATATTCAAAGATGCGTGTTTGCTTAGATTCTTCATAACTGAAAATTTTGATGTTGAATTTTCCAAATTTTGCATTCATTCATTACGTAATACTAAAATTTTGTTGTACAAAACACCAATTATTTCTTAAGCTAATAAAGAAATAACATGCTAAAAAGAATTGTTAGCTCTCAAAGAAAATCATTGTGAAAATAGAGTTATTTTCAATGGATTAGTTTTATTAGACTCGGGCTCTGTAGAAAGGATAGGGGGACGACTAGAGTTAAGGGTTAGTACTGGGAAACCAACAATATCCCATTCCGTATATATGCGACATTAAAAAGTCCGAAGTCAGGTTCCGCTCGCCAAGAACAAGAAGCAAAAATGCAACAGAGAAAAATATTACGCAATTCTCGGTGATTTCCGGCCTCGAGCATTTCACAGATAACTATATCTACATAAACCTGATAAATAAACAAAGAAGTCTTTTTTGTCTAATAGGAAAGCTTTAATATTGTTTAGTTTACCAATAAGAAAGAAATACTTTGTGTTCGAGACATTTTGTGAATCAATAAAGTACCGTATTTCACCACATAAAGTACCTTTCACCCTTTATGGAAAATTTAAACCTAAACTTAACCTCGAAGCTATTAATTTAGTGACAAAGAAACTGCACCGTGAACCTTGTTTTGTTCACTTTGCAGAAAAATAATTGGTTTATTAAAAATTAAAGTTTAAAGTGAGGTGTACTTTATGCGGTGAAATACGGTGTTAAAAGGAATGCCATATTAATAAATTGATAAGCATTGACATAAGTCAAATCTCTATTTAGAATATATATATATATATATATATTATGTCAGATTATAAACAGCCTAGTGAAAGAGCTGCTGTAGTTTATGGTAATAGAACTAGAATTCTAATTACATCGATTCCAAGACAAAAAAGAAATTACATAACTAAGTTCTGCATAGTGGTCAATGCGCTTATTTTTAGAAAAAAGGATAATCCGAGCCAAAGAGCACTTGTATTAAAGAATCAATTCAAAAAATTAATTTGTGGTATCGAGTTGATCTGTTTTGGTCATTTAATTCGTACGAGGCTTGCATGCTGTGTAAACATACATATATGTAATAAATTCGTGTTAGCTATGCTGAAACAACATAAAAGTGTCATTAAAAATAGCTACTATAAAAACATCGTCATTATTAATAATAAATAATGATCTTATGAAAATTCTCAATAACTAGAATCTGCCTTATATAGTAAACAGTACTGTTGATCGGCATAATCGGAGTCTTCACTCTTCAACGAAAATATTCAAACAAAAAAATTACTGATAATAGTGACAATAATGAATGTCGCTGACATGTATAGTTATTTTTTTTTACAAAGCTTTGTTATGAGTATATATGCTAAATGTTCATTATATTAAACAAAGAATTTCAGAATAAGAACATTTTTGAACGCCTTTGTCTCTTTACTGCTACGACTATTGTTATTAGTTTAACCTTAAATGTTATCTCAATACCGTCTTAATATTTTTCAGAAATAAAAGTCACACCATATGAAATCGCAAAAATTTATTTAGATAATGAGCGAATATTTCATTTTTGAGAGAACATTAATTTTTGGTAAATCCCGTTTATATACCATATATCTCCGAAAATAAGCTGTCTTTTTTGCACGGTTTAGGTTTGAAAACTTGAGAGGTAGCTTATTTTTTGGGGTAACTTTATTAAGCTTATATATATTTTAAGGCTTGAAAAATGGGGATAGCTTATTTTCGAAGATATACGGTAATCGCAATTATAATCATACTCGAAGACTATTAGCTCATTATTCTTCATGAAACAAGAACTTCTTATCTTTTCATCATTCAATATTTTATGCATGATTTTTCTTTGTTTTTATATACATATATATATATATATATATATGACATTTGCTTTATGAGCATTCTTAATAGTTTGTCCTCACCATATTAAGAACATTCTGTAAATACTCATTTATTCACCAGTAAATCTTATATATTTCGGTTATTTTAAATAATATACAATTAGATGATGCTTTCTAAATAAATAATTGAAATGCTTATTATATAGCTTCATTAAGTAAAGGAAAGCGTATCTTACGAGCTCACTTTATTATGTATAATTAGTTTTTGATACCAGTACAAAATAGTCGTTCTTAAAACGACTAGTATTGTATCAATTTGCGGATATCCCGCACTCATGCAAAAGATAAATGTTGAATTTGCTTTATTTTCTATTATTTGTGTATGACCATTTCGGGATTTGGGATAAAGTCATGTGAAACATTCAAACTACCAATCACTTAAATAAGACTTAGTCTTACTTGAGCAAATTCCTGGCCAATAGATGACCAAGCTCCCGAAACGAGCCAATTTCTCGTTATACAATCCCATTTATTGAATCTGTGCCAGTTTGGGATCATCAGATCATGTGTGACCAATAAAGATGCGTAAATTTGATCAGCCCGGCAAAACAAGTCTAAATCTAACTTGGAGTACTAATAAAAATGTTATATAGTGAGGCAATTTTACATATAATCTCATCTCGAATTCCAACATTGATCCTGATCCTAACCCTAAAATCAACTTTTAACGTTAATTCGCTATATATACAGTGCAAGATACTTAAAGACGCCAATCACGTGACTTGTCCCATTTTAATTTCTGATCACTTGCAAAAAATCACGTGATTATCATAAAATACGGTCATTTGCTAAGTGGTTTATTGCAATAACCAATAAAGTAGCAAAAAGTGTCTCGTGTTTGACCAATCAAAATTGATTTAACGATCACAGGTTACATTATTTGTAGTGAGCTTAATGAATACTAGTCAAAAATGAGTGATTATTTTTTAAAAGAGGGCCGCTATTTTGTAGCTACTACAAAATAGCGACCTCTTTTTTTTGCATGATCTCTGTATGAATACATGCTGTGACGCAGAAAATTTAGCTACGGCAAATTTTAGCATTTCAATTCTTAATTACTGCATAGTCAATTTCTAATTTCCAAATGTAATACAATAATTTTTGTGGGGTAAATGGTTGATTGGTGTTCAAGAAACGTGGCATTGATTATGCATACAGTGGATACTACAATTGGTTACTACGTTTGATATCTGTTTTTATTTTCTTCGAGTTTGTTTTATTTTCTTTAGGTTTTTGATATTAAATGAGTTGCATTTTTTGAAAATGCAGTATTCATATAAAGATATTATTACGTTTTTCCATGGATAACACGGATATTCAATAAAATAGCATTCGAGGTGCACGTTTCGATGTCTTAATCTTTGCATAGAGACAACATAAATTTTTGAATAGTTTATGCGTTATTTCTTATCAAATTTATTTTTTTACACTAATCAGTACTTAGACGAGATAATAGAGATTCAATATCTTATCTCTACCCGATATAAATATATCGGCGCATTATTCAACCTATGAGTTTGTACATACTAATTACAACTCTTTGTCTATTATATATTTTTAAGTTATAGAATGAATAGATGTTCTATTAATATCTCTTTATTTGTGTATTTATTTTCTTTTGTAGTATTGGGGATTTACATCTTTTCTTTCTTTTCTCCATCATCAATGGAAATTTGTACTATTTTTAGGTGTTTATGTGTATGTGTATATCAGTGTTCTTAAACAAGGAAAGTTTGGTATGGCAAACTTTTAGTAATCTCAATTGTGAACATCTAATCCGGAAAAAAATAAAATAAATAATGGTGTTTAAATTATATAATGGAAAATGCAAAAGTTACAAATTCATTCTTACTCAGTGCATATAATAAAAATTTGTAATCAAGAATATCTTTTATAATCAGGAAACACGCGAATGATATTCGTGGAATAGAATATCCCGAAGTGGCTCGAATTATTTCGGAACTCGAACGATTTCGGAAACCGTAACATTTGAGTGGGTATTCTTGAAACAAGAAGACCATAACGATAATTGAATCTCAAAAATAGAAATCAAGATACTAATTATTTACTTTCTCAATAACTTTAATTCTCGAATCTATTCGTCCTCGATCAGTATAAGTCATTTTGAATTTGTCATATTGTTTTTTTTTTAGGTATCCAACCAAGAAGATGCTTTGCAAGCACACAGGATATCAAACGTGGATAAAAGAGTGGAAACTTAAAAAATTGCACACGGATTATCCTATCACTTATTTCGCAATCAGAGAACAATAGAAACTGACGTCTGCAAAGAACTAATGAGAGTTTTGAGCAACAATGTCGAATAATGCATGTCATCATTCAGATACATATATGTAGGTATTCACATAGATCATTGATGTGTAATTTATACCATCTTGCAGAAAATTTTTTTCCCCGAATTTTAATGTTACTTTGCATTAATTGTTCTATTTTTAAATTTAACTTTTATTGCATCCTGAAACGCATCAAAGAGGCGACAGTGTTGGAGGAGGAAATTTTTCGTTGTCCTGAAAATCGTATTCAAGGACATGTATTACATGTGCATAATGAATTCTGCATCATATGACGTTAGAACATACACAATAATTTCCATTTTTGTCTTTTGAACAATGGATAATAAACTTGACGCATTATATTTTCTGGTTTTTGATTTTATTATTTTCTGATACACGAATAATGTTACTTTATTAATTTACTTGTTTCATTAGACTATCCGAATATTCGTAAAAAGCCAAGGAGAACACAATTAATAATTAGCAACTTAATCTCAAACATGGCTTATGAAATCTTCTCTCTCATCGCTTTAAAGATGGACGTTTCTCAGTGAACTCTGATTTTTCATTGGTTAATTTGCAAAACAATATCCATTATTGAAGTAATGTGGAATCTAAATAAAACAACAACAAATGAAGAGAATGATGATCTATAAATTTATTGTCAATGTTGTAGAAGATACATATCTTTCAAGTTCACGTGTTACACACAATAATTAACAAGTTATTTGCGCATATCGATGATACACAACTAATTAATACAAACAAACAGTTTTTCCATGTGGTGAAAATTGGGTTAATTACGCTTACCGTCTTTTCTTTGTTCTATGCAAGCAAATGTTTTTTTTTAATCAATAAATAAATGAATAAATAAATAACTAAATGAATGAATGAATAAATTTGAATTGTTCTACATATTATTATAGTAGTACATTTCCACCACTAAACCACATTGCTATAATTAGAACTTCACATGTTATCGTTATTTACTAAAAATATATGAAATAGTAATGTTTTTTCTTGTGGATAATTACTTTTTCCTTCATTAGTATTTATAGTGATCGATTGATTACATGATGCGAACGCGCCAAAGAAACCAAATTCACGTTAGACGTGTTGTTAATGCAAAACATAAATTAGATTTTTAACCGATTTCTTTGGGGAAATAAGCATGCATACATATTGTTTCTCATTTGTAAAGATCACTTTTTTTTAAAGTAAATGTCACCTAGTACTTCATTTACCACGATTGATTGACGTGTAAATTAAATTCAGAGGATTATTTTTTCTATTGAGATCATCGAAGATCAAAAAAATCAAGGATCATATGATCAATAACAATGACATTTATCCCCCAGTTTTTGGCAATTCCGCTCTTGGCGATTTTTCTTCCGGTTTCAGAATCTTCGCTTTTGATCTTCTATTTTAAATTGGGCTAAAGTCTTTTCACTTGACTACTTAGTTATTTGTTGATTTACGATTTGTTTTTTCTTCGTCATACACTCGCTATACCCTTTATCTGTCCACCTATCATCACTAGAAACTTTTTCGTCGTGTCTTATGATCATTATTTATGTAGCGCCGTTAACTATGCAAGATTAAACAAGATTCTTTATCACTATTAATTCTAATCACCTTTTCACGATTGCTAAAAATAAAATGATGGTAATACGGAAATGTTCTCCCACAATTTCTCGACGTTTCCCTTTGTTATTGTTGTGGTAAGCTTTACGTGTTTACCTCAGTTTTGACAATGATAAATATTGTTCTTTTTGTAGTTGCGGCCGGAATACTTTAGTTAGAGGAACGCAGACCGGAAATTATTGTATTTAAAACGTAATCAATTTTAAAACGTAATCAACATTAAAGAAGAGAATTTCCTTATCGAACATCTCTTGTTATAATGCATTCTTGACGAATAAATTATAGTAACTTCATAAATAGTTTTTTATATTGCTTTAATTAAGGGGACACTTCAATGAGTATAAGTTAAACTACTTTTGTTTCTTTAAGAAACTAATTCGGAGACTACCTAATTAAAGGAAATCGTCCAATGAGCTTTATTACGTCCCCACATAAAATATATAATTTATCTATCAGTACTCTAAATTATTGTTATTTATTATGAATATGTAACATCACTGATAACAATTTAATTATCAATTTATGCATACGGTGGCATAAACACAGAAATCATTCTCGTTATGGAAATTTATTATTTACTTAATAAATACACGCTACCTAAAAAGCTATAAATCATTCATTCTTCTCGAGATTTTTTCAATGTCAAAATTGATTTCCCCTTTTTCCGCCTCCCTTTTTAACCTTTTTAATAAAATTCTCCTCTCCTTTTTTTCCTCTTTGATGTTCAACGACGGGTCTTTGAATAGCTCGTCTACATATATATGAGTGCGTAGTGTTTATCATTGTTTATCCTCACTAATTTTAATATTCTTCACCAACAGTGCATTATTATTTGAAGAATTCGCATACCTATTCATTGTATTCACCATTTATCATCAATAATTATAATAGTATTAATAGAACAGAACCGAACAAAACAAAACGGACATCATAGCCAGAAAAGATTTTTGCAAGTACAAAAATTCTTTTATCTAGCCAAAAAACTTCCCTTTCTCGAATCAAAAAAAAATCCATCACCCGCACCTCTTAGTTATTAATAACAGTAACAATAATCATCGTATCTTATGAATTTATTCATACTTGACGATATGATTGCCGACGAATCGAATGATTCTCATGAAAACAAACGAGTAAAGATCACCACTGCATGTGATACTTGTCGTCGGCGAAAAGTTAAATGCGACGGTGCTTCTCCATGCGCCAATTGTGGAAGAGGCGGTAAGCTTTTGAATTCTTTGATCTTTTTATCGTTATCTTTTTTATTCTCCACATCCCATAATATGTATTCATGATCATTTCTGTGTGTTGTCTATCAATAATATAGGATATCAATGTACTTTCTCTGACGCTTCAACAAAACGACCTAGAGGTCCACCTAAAGGGTTCGTTGCACTTATAGAAGAAAGACTACACAACATAGAATCTTTGTTGGTTAAGGAGGCAAAGCAAGAACAATCAAAGGAGACGGGTGACCGTCGAAAATATAATAGCACCAACAACAATACACACCTAGTTATACCTAGCACTCCACCAGCCGATGTTCTTTCTCTATTAGAACCACAAGAGCCTTTTGGTGATGACCTTGGTAGCGATGACGAAGAGGATGTTCAAAAAATTTTAACAGGTTTCACTGCCAATAATTATCAGGACAACCTTCTACATTTATCACATCAACCTGGCTCATACTCAGAGCCAGAGATACCAAGTTCTTTGCCACGAATTACCCCTCCGCCACAAGATGTCGTGAATCAACTCTTGGAGAAGTTTTTCACGCATTTTCATCCGTTCTTTCCGATAATAGATCGAACACAACTTTACCAGCAATTGCAAAGTACTGACAATCAGCCATCACCGTTACTCATGAATGCTATTTACGCTGTTGGCGCTTCATATCCACCAATATTACAGGACTCTTACAGTCCAACGACATTCTATGAACTTGCAAAAAGTAAGCAATTTAAGAATTATTTTAAATTATTTTTATGTATATATAATAATAGTGAATTTTTTCTTATTACCCTTTCTCAAAGATTTGTTGGATTATTTCCTCGATGCACCAAGACTATCTACAGTGCAAGCCTTAATCTTGCTATGCATGGTTGATCAAGGAAAAACATCGTCTTTTCGACCGCAATCTTATTCTTTCATGGCTATTCGAATGGCTCAAAGTATGAGACTTAATCGAAAAAACGGGGCTATCTACTATCAGAACAACAATAGACATACCAAGAAATTAGTGTGGTGGTCTTGCTTTATCCTCGATCGATTACACAGTCTATCAACAGGGGATCCCTTGA
>CAJVPL010001569.1:0-13074 GCA_910591945.1 Ambispora gerdemannii | reverse complement strand
AAAAAATGTGGACACGAAAAGAAAAAAATTCGACCTTACCAGCAGAGTATAATGAGCCAATTTCTAACAACAACGAATAATCTTTTTTTCAACCCGAACCGGGTATATATAATTTCGAATTTTTTTATACTATTAGAGTATAAGGGTCCCTTTTGCGTTGATAGATTAACTACCCAGGTTCCTTGTTACGAGTATACTTTGGCATGCAAAAATTTCGTTTCTACTATTGAGACGATAGAGCCTCTGACTTTGTATTTATGTTGTAGAAATCGCGTAATTACTGTATAGTGGGCTTAGGGTGGTTCGTTCAGTCCGCAAAAAATAAAAGGAAGCTTACGAGTTAATACACATTATATATCCGTGCATTCCATAGGACCCAGTTTGCGACTCGAGGACTATGTACATCGAAAAAGAGTGGAAAAGCGTTCCTCTTTGTTCGTTGGATCGTGTAACACCAAAGGAGTTAAAATTTGGGAAGAAATAGAATTTTTAACTGAAACATTAATTCAAGAAGCTAGGATAATGGGATATCCGTTATCCCATCTAAATTTCTTAGACTAAACCCCTTCCTTTCCCCAACACAACATTTCCCCGAAGTCATATCCTCGACAATCCATATCCTCGATAACCTATTAAGCGACCACCCATATCCCCGATAGAACATATCTCCGACATGACATTTCATCGACATAATATTTAACATTTTCCTGACAAATCTAGCTTGGTATACTAAGCAAAAATGTTGGGGATGACCTTTATATATAATCTTAACTCTGATTCTAACCCTAACATGTTAATTCCATGCAAAACCAGCCAGTTAATATATTATATCACAATATCTCTTGTCAGGGAAATCTCCATTCATGTCGGGGTAAATGAGTTCGGATAAATTAATATAGCAACACGTTAGACTAGAAATTCTGAGTTGACGTTATTTAATTAACTTCGATATAAACACTTAATATCATGTATGGTTTATTGGAATAATAAAGTCTCTTCTTTTAATATATCAAATATAGTTTAACGCAGAATTGATTCACACACACGAATGGAAGTTCTATAACACAAAACACATACAAATGGAGGTTAGCGTTAGTGTTAAGATAAATCAACTCTAAATATGATAACAAAATATTGATATTGAAAATGCCTAAATTTCTGCTTTCTAATATATTATTAAATGATATTTCATCGCTTTTCCAAGAAGCCGAAGACTATAATGTGACAATCAAAGTAGGACAAGGCGATTATATTAAAACGTTTTTAGCACACTCGGTGATTCTACGAGCGAGATCCCAATATTTCAAAATTGCTCTTTCTCGATCGTGGGCTCGTCAATCGGATGTAATTATTGCAATGGAAAAACCAAATATACGACCAAAAGTATTTGAAAAAATTATTTGGTAAATAAAATTTTTCATAACGATAATTCAAATAAATAAAGACACTCACAAATGCAGCTATGTAAAATTTTTTATTTCCAGTTATATTTACACAGGAGAATTTGATTTTCTTTTGATGACGAAGACTTGCTTGATATTCTTGTCGTTGCTGACGAATTGCTTCTCGAAACATTAACTGCTCGCATTCAGATATACGTAGGAACTTCTGATGGAAAGATATGGGTCAGAAAAGAGTTGATCAAGATTCAACAAGTCTTATCAAAGATCGAATCTTGCAAAATAATCAATGATATTGAAGAGATAATCAAAACAGAGCCAGAATTGATTTTCAAATCACCTTTTTTTTACTTCGATAGAGAAAAATTTTTTGATTTCTTTGTTAAAGCGAAATGATTTGAAGATACAAGAAATCGAAATTTGGAATTCGCTTGTGAATGGGGAAGCGCACAAATTGACGACGGTCCGATTAATGAAAATGTTGAAATCTGGAATTCCGAAGACTTGCGAAAATTCAGAGATATTGTGCAAGACTACATTCCACATATCCGCTTTATTGCAAGTGAAGATTATTATTTTAGAATACATCCTTTTAAAAAGATCCTTCCTTCACAGCTTAAAAAGGATTTAATAGCTCATCATCTTGCTCCAAATGCAAAAGTTCATTCAGAAATTTTGCCTCCTCGTCTCGGAATACCACCGCCTTCTTATTTAAGATATCCTACACCTCCATATAGTAATTTCTATGATTTGTAAGATGGATGTGTTCTCAACGATGTAGTAGGTGTAGGTGTATAAGATGGATGTTGTAGTAGATAACGATAAAAATTAAATGCAATTTTTACGATACACATATATCGATCGATTATGCAAGAAATGAATGAGTTTTTCTTAGCTCTTAACCTCATGCTTAGTATTATTTCGGGGGGTTTTAGTAAATTCGGTTTATTGAGGCAGGTTTATCTTAAACCAACTTCGATGGATTGAAGTGGATTTTAATTGGTGTTTCAGTTTAACGGGGGGTTGACTGTGTACTTTGAATACTAAACATAATTCGCTAAATACATTGAATTTGCAAAGCTCGAAGCAACACAGGTAGAAAGGGGTAAGTGCACTGGTGCTCCATTGTTGGAAACCTCTAGGCGGAATTCCGATTTTTCTAATCATTTATAGTCACTCTTGGTGACGAGCACTGACCAATTAGAAACGAAAAAAATAACGTGTTTTGGTGCCAAAAGAAATCACATGTAAAAACGAGAAATCGCGTACGTACATATTTAGTAAACCAAGTTTGTGTGACTGATAAAAGTGCTCAGCAATTTTATTTACATAACGATAAGATATTCTTTTCGATTACAAGTACAGAACAACACTGATGTCATGAAGCAATGTGGTGGGCTGAAGCTGAAACTAGTGACCCTATTGGCTTATTAATTTCTAATCTCATTGGTCCATTTCACACATTTTTAATTTTGGATAACGATAACCACTAGGATACTTATCTCTTAGAATACTTACCCCTTAGGATACTTACCCCTTTCTACCTGTGAATTTAGCATATACATGTATTTATTGAGAAAAGCATAAAACAATATTGATAAGAAACTCTAACACCTTAATGAATATAGGCTCGAAACAATGAGTAGGGTAGGTAGCATTGACTAAGCCGTAATCTTAAAATGAAAATTCTATATGTCAATTTTTCGGTTGACGAAAAAATAGATTAAAAAGATTTAATATCGATATTGTTAATGAAAACAATGGGATTCAGATATTTGCAGCTGGTGATACTGTATTTCAAGTGAAGTACATGTACGTACAGTACCCCCAAAAAGTATCATCCGATTTAAAATTATATAGTAAAATACATATAAAAATTTTTTATTGATTTTATAATTAAAACAGTTCTTTCGTTTTAAAAGTTCCATAAGTCTTGTTCATTTTTTCAGAAATACAATTGATTAGCTTTAAAAAACATATACGTATATACATGTATAATTTGCTTGGCTTCTATTGACTCATCTCCATATAAGTCATAAGTTGGAATGGAATCTGTATTGATTCCGAATCAACCTATGATTCAGAATTAAATATCAATAACTTTACCAATATTAATTACCAATATAAAGTATATTATATCAAATTGTAGTTATTATTGAGAACTACAAATTTATTTAGAATTATAATATACTTTTTATTAAAAATTGAAACTTTTATAAATTTGTAATACTTAATAATAGCTACAATTTAATATAATATACTTTATATTTGTAATTAATATTGGTAAAGTTATTGATATTTAATTCTGAATCATAGGTTGATTCGGAATCAACACAGATTCCATTCCAACTTATGACATATACATAGCTTGAAAATTTATGTTTTATTATATAATTTTGGACCGGGCGTTAGTTTTGGGAGTACGATATTAAGCGTTTCTATGACTTTAAGAAAATTTATTAGTTAAGAAAGCGACTTCACTCATGATGCATATAAATCTAAATGCCTATGTCCTCATCTAATAACGAGATTTTCGTCATCAAGCAATTAATCATGACACATGTACAGAGGGTCAACTAAAATTAGGACAGTCGTTAAAAATTTAAAATAATGAAAAGTCGATTTTTTACTAATACAATGATCTTTCATGTAATAATCAAACATGTTCACCATATTAAATTCTACGATATAGTGAAATTTGGAACACTTCAAACATAAATGATTATTTTACAAGCTCTGAAATATCATTTTCATTCGTGAACTTTGAATGAGAGACAATGCCAATTTTTAACACAATAAATGCTAATAATTAAAATGTTCATCAGGTTCCATTCTACATGCGTATTTGCAAATTGAACTATTGTGCAAAAACACAAAAATATTTTGAAACTTGTGAGGTGAATTTACAACTATCTTCACTTTCATTGGCTAAAATTAATAATTTGACTTGCCGTTACCGTTACCTTTGTACTGTATATGTAAATTCATCTTAAAAGAATTTTACACAATAGCTCATGGATTAATGCTCAATCTTTATCGCTATGACAATTTGCAAATACGTATGTAGAATGGAATCTGGTCAACATTTTAATTACTAGCATTTATTGTGTTAAAATTTGGCATTGTCTCTCATTCAAAGTTCACGAATGAAAGTTTTAGAAAATGATATTTCAAAGCTTGTAAAATAATCAGTTATGTTTGATTTCATTTATATCGTAGAATTTAATACATGAAAGATCATTGTATTAGTAAAAAAAATCGACTTTTCATAAAATCATATTTCTTCATTATTTTAATTTTAACGACTGCCCTAATTTTAGTTGACCCTCTGAACTGTACATACCTGCAAAATATTTAAGTAATGCAACATTCACATGCTTTTTGTTTCTCTAATAGAGTTGGGTTACTTAATTCTATTGTTAGCGTTAGCGTTAGACTGTGTTTAAAGTTTGTTTGCATTCGAAATCAATTTGTACTGCAATAAAATTCGAGATTTACCGTACTGGGTATGTCCGAATACTTGCATAGCCAATCGCGATTTTTCTTTGTCAAATTCTGCGAATATCCCTTTTTGGATTCACAGCCGTTTTATTTAATACGGCATAATTCGGCTTTTACCACACATATAAAATACCATTCATGTCGTTCATCTAAAAATAACGATAACCGTTTACCAACCTTGTGACAGAGCGCACCATTTAAACAACTGGCGTATATTTTATGCCGATGCGCAGTGTAATAACAATGATGCCAAGAAAATTGGTGAAACCATGTGGCTTTTATCCGTAGAACTTCTAAATAGCATGATGATTCAGCAAACGATAATTCATAAATACAGCTACTTTTGTTTTTTAATAGATAAGAAATAATAACGATAACGATAACACGACCATTTGAATTAATTTGATTTGAAATATCGATTTTGATCGAAATAATAAATATTACTGATTGAAATATCTTTTCGTATTGATTTGGTCGAAATAATAATAATTCATTGCTTTTTTTGTTGAGAAGAAATAATAAATATCTAAAAATGAATTTTGAAAACCAAGATAACAACCTCCTCCTCCATCTCAACACAGAATACTCGCACATTAATCAAAATTATGATACCTATAACCGGAATATTCTAGAAAAAAACACTTCAAACGATATTGTGATGTCAGACGCAAAAGATAATTCCTCCGTTTCATCATCCTCAATATCTTTATCATCGAGTGTACAAAGTTTTCGCACAGAAACACCTTTTAGCTTTGTGAATATGTCACAAGTAGCATCAACTCAATCATTAAATCTCATTTTTCACGAAGAAAACTCACCCATTGACCAGCTCTTGTCAATTTTTAACACAGGAAATGATGCATATGAAGACGACGAGAAAATAGTTGAGAAAGTAGAACATTGGTTAAAGCAAACTCAACATGATCCTGAACATTTATTTAATCAAGTTTACGAACAACGAGACAAGCTAAAATATTCTTCATTACTAGCATTTCTTTATTATTGGGGAATCGGGACGCGAGTTAATCGTGAAGAGACATTTTACTGGTATTTAAAAGCCGCCCAATCAGGAAAAGATTTTTTGGCTCAGAATCAGGTAGCTTGGTGCTATCAAATGGGAATTGGGACGGAAAAAGATTTAACTAAAGCATTTTATTGGTATGAACAATCAGCTAATAACGGTCATGCTGGAGGACAAAGTAATCTCGGGAATTGTTTTTGCGAGGGAATTGGAACTCCTGTACAAAAAAACACCGCATTATCTTGGTATTTAAAGTCGGCGAAAGGTGGATACACCTATGGCCAACTTTACCTTGGTGATTGTTATCGAGACGGCATTGGCACGGAACAGAATTCCACAGAAGCATTCTACTGGTACAGAATCTCCGCTCTTGGTGATAACCCTGATGCAATGAATGAACTTGCGAAATGTTATTATTCCGGTACTGGGACTGAGAGAGACGAGAGAGATGAATCGAAAGCTTTCTACTGGCACGAAAAATCCGCTAAAGCTGGAAACTCAGGAGGTGAATTATCATTAGGCGATTGCTATCGTGAAGGTATTTCCGTGGAAGAAGATCCAATAAAAGCATTCTATTGGTATCAACAATCGGCACTTCATGGTAATGTATATGGGAAAAATATGGTCGGATATTGTTATCATGCAGGAATTGGAACCACCAAAGATACACGAAGAGCTTTTTATTGGTTTGAGAAAGCGACCGAGAGTACCACGCAGCATGCCACCGCACAATACAATCTTGGAAATTGTTATCAGTATTCGTGGGGTGTCGTTAAAGACTTGCACATGGCAATGAAATGGTATCGCAAAGCAGAGAATAATGGAAATACGACGGTACTTAAGGAATTGTCGTATTTATTTGAAGCAAATTTTTAAGCTTGTGGGTTTATTCACTCAATCACAATCAATCCCTATGAACAATATCTTCATCATGATCACTTCATTCTACTCACTATACACCTCATCAATAGAATTGCATACATTCGTTGCTAATATTAAAAATTTATTTCGTATGATAAGACATCATATAAATACAAAGCAAATTCTTTTAAAAGTAACATCCAATTTTTTTGCATGATTGTAATTTAAAAATTATTTTGTTAACATTAATCTATAGAGAAAATAAAGAGCAAATTTGAGATTTACATATGTATTCATTTTTAGTAAAAAAAAAAAATAGGTTTTTTCTTTCGATTTTTCAAAAAATTTAAAAGTTGGATATTCTCTCAAGACGATGCGCCAAATGATACCGAAAGTCGATGCTCTAATGGTAATAATAAATAAAGAATTGAAGGTGCGCCGAATGGTATTTAAGATCTTCCGAGAACTTGATTTTTTTATGAGATGGATGGCGGTAAACTTCTTTAGCATTAAACGGTTGAAGGAAGGATTTTGTCTAAGGGATTTACACTTGGCGAGGAATCCTTGAATTCCAATTCTATCGCTTCATCAATTGGACGGTCTTGTGTGTGAGCAAATCCCCCCCTTCTTTAAGCCAAGTTTCTTAGCTCCGATCTCCAAAAATTTACTTGGCAATAATAATGTACATGTTGGGCGTATATACGTAGTATTCTTTTCATGCATAAATCGATACGGAGGTGGACGACGACTTTCACTGCCGTAAATAAACTCAAAGATGGCATCTAAAACTTCGAATAGTCATGATTGTAGTGAATGTTATTGGTGTCACATATGGGGTTACTGCGATGAGTGTTCAGTTCACAATACTCATGATTGTAGTGAATGTACCAAATGTCAAAAAAACGAGTACTGTGATGACTGTTTCAAATATCACAAACGAATTTATAAAAGTGGAAATAAAGATATCGAAAGTCTAATAAATGAATGTGAATGGATTCCTTTTGAGAGATTTACCAATGTTAATTATCTTCCAACAGGAAGAATTTATAAGGCAACCTGGCCTGGTTGGACGGACCAATTCACAAATGGGATCAAGAACAAAATAAATTTAAACGATGGGTAGAATATCGAGTTGTGTTGAAATCATTACGTGATTCAAGGCAAATTACATTAGATTTTAGTAACGAGGTAAAAATTAACATGTAATCAAGTTGCTTTTTGGTTTTCTAATACAATTAACTTTTCAAAATTAGATTCTGGCTGCACTATAGTGCATTGATATAAAATATTATGGAATAACTAAAACTCAGCTTAATGAATACTCATGTATTGATTACCACAAACGAATCGAATTGTCTAGCGAAAATAAAGATATCGACAGTTTAATAAATGCATGCGCGGAAATTAATGATAAATTCGAATGGATCCCTTTTGAAAGATTCACCGATGTTGAATATCTTGCAAAAGGAGGTTTCGGATCAATTTATAAAGGACGGAACAATTAGCAAATGGGATCATGAAAAAATTAAATTTAAACGAGATGGAAAACCGACATTGTGTTGAAATCATTACACAATTCAAAGCAAATTACATCCGATTTTATAAACGAGGTAAATGAACACCTTTTAAAGTATAAGCATATTGCTCTTTTGTTTTTCAATATAATTAACTTTTTCAAAATTAGATTCTGACTGCTCTAAAATGCACTGGTGGTTGTAGTTATGAAATAAGATATCGATATGAATACTCGATAGTAATGACTTATACAGAAGATGGCGATCTACGCACATATATGAATTCCAACCACCAAAAAAATTGAATTGGCAACAAAATTAGAATATTTAATGAGTATTACTTCAGGGCTGAGTAAAATTCACAATAAGGAACTTGTGCATCGTGACTTTCACCTTCGAAATATATTAGTGTGGTGTAATGATGCTTTCATTGCTGATTTTGGACTTACCGGCCCAGCAGATATAGAAAAATCTGATCAAACAAATTTGCGGAGTACTTCTAGAGGTACTAAATGGCAAATCATACACTAAAGCTACAGAGATTTATAGTTTCTGGTTAATTATGTACGAGATTACCACAGGTGAACGGTCATGATCACTATTTTGTATACGACATATATAATGGAGTACGGCCGACAATACCAAATAATGTTCCCGGATGGGGCAAATTTATTATTGAAAAATGTTGGGATCCTATTCCAGAAAACTGCTGAGGAACTTGATAACTTTATCAAACCATTCAACGGATATAATATAGAACCGAATACTTTACATTTTCAGTACTACAGCTCTTTAGAATATCTTAATGAAGAAATTATTGAGTGTCTTAAACTGGAAAAGCAGAAATATGAGGAAATGAAAGGGTAAAAAAGTGTTCCTACAAATACGAACAAAAAACAACAAATCCACTTCAATGCAGTTTTCACCAGTCGAGTCTTTACCAGAAAACTAATTTCAATTCCAACTGAGACAGGTACTTTTATTTTGAAATTCATATTAGCATTTCACAATAATCAAAATTCATATCAAATGTATAGGAATGTCAATTATCAATCTGTTTGTTCCAAACGAAGGTAAAATCTACATTTATATTTTTCAATTAATTTCTTTTATGTACTCATTATTATTTTTCCTTTGTGTGCAAAACAGATTTCGATTTCAGTATACTACATGAAACAAAGAAAATGATTGATGAAACACTTCCAACAAAGTAAAAAATAACTTTAGACTTTCTTAAATTAAGTTGACATTTATATATTTTATTAACTGTGCCTCGAGTTAAAGCACAACATCCAAAATTTATTATTTATATAGTTTATTCGTTTAATTGCTATAACGACATTAGGCTAGAAATTTTGAGTTTATATTAAAGCAAAATTCGATATTGATATCGATATTATCGCTACGTATCGGTATATCTTCATAGAACTTAACGTATTACGTGTAAGAATTTCGCATGAAAATGCCAGATACATTACATCCAGTGTTGTCATTGGACCTGGACCTGGACTTGGACTAGACTGGACAGTTTAGTCCAATGTCCAAAAAAATCATGTCCAAGAATCTTTAAATAAAATATATTTTAAAACAAAAAATAAAATGAAATTTTTTATTAAAATGGCAATATTAATTCTTTAAAAAGAGATGATAATTCCCATTTTGCATATTTATCAACTCCAGGATGAGTAATATCTTCTATAGAAGTTTCTTCTTCTATATCTTCTCTTTCAAATCGATCGTTGCTCTTCTTTTAGCATATCTGCTCACCTTGTAAATAATTATCAAAATCTCTCTCAAATTCACCAATTCATTATCGTAGTTTCAGAAAAATCTTGTTCTGTGTAGTATTTGAAGCAGATGCTTCAGTTTGAGATTCTTCCAATGTAGGTTGTTGTTCAAAGATGTTACATATATATTTTTATTCATTGTCAAAATAGATTGAAGCTGGTGATTATATGTAATATTTACACGCAATTTGCTCATTTGTACATATTCCAAAAATTCGATTTGCTACCAAACCTAGTTCTTCTGTTGATGCACCTGCAAAACAATAAATATCACCTGAAAATTGCTTCCATGTAGTTTCGTCAAAAGGATATTGTCTTCAGCAAAAATCATCAAATTCCTTAAGAATACAAATTGCTTCCTTCCCAAACCATGCTTTATAAGCCATGGGCTGAAATTGGTATAGTTGATATTTTGTTGAAGTGCTCCATATGGTAATTAGAATGCAAAAGGCAGGCGAGAATCAATAAAGATTGTTCCCAATCATGCCATCAGCATTCTAATCGTAATATAATACTAAGTGGTTACATTATTATGATCTTTCCAGAATTGCAACTTATAATAATCGTGCTTTGTCAAATTGCAAGATAATCAAAATACTGCAATAAGACTGGAGGATATTGAGCAAGAGATAGATATTGTCCAGAAATTTGTAGAGCTGATAATTTCGTATATTTCATGTTTTAATTTTGGTTCTTCTCCAGCATGTCGATGAGTTTCTCTGATGGGTGATTCAAAGAATCTATCACCTAAATATGGTAGTAAAATTAATGATAGAGTGCGACAAAATTGATAATGGAGTACAGCAAAATCGACATAAAATACCATTGATAGCGAAATATGACAAAATTAATATTGAAATACGGCGACAAATTCAATGGAGTGCAATAAAATTGGTGATGACGTATGGCAGAATCAACAATGAAATACCATGACAAATTGATACGAAATATAACACAAAATACAATGGTAAAATTGATGCAAAATCAATGCGGAATACGACGACAAATTGGTATGATGTATGACAACAAAATTAATGTGAAATATGACAGCAAAATTGATAGTAAAATATGGCAGTAAATTCAATGATAAAGTGTGACAAAATTGATGATGGAGTACGGCAAAAACGATGTGAGATATCATGAAATGCAGCAGCAAAATCGATGCGAAATACAACGAAATATGATGGCAAAATTGACACAGCAGTAAAATCAATAATAAAGTGTGACAAAATCGATGATGGAATATAAAATACCATGACCAAATTGATGTGAAATATCACAGCAAAATTGATAGCAAAATACGGCAGCAAAATCAGTGATGGAGTGCGATAAAATTGATGGCAAATTGGTACGAAATCAACCTGAATACGACAGCAAAATTAATGTGAAATATGATAAAATCAACAATAAATACGATGGCAAAATTGATAGCAAAATTGATAATGATATGTGGCAAAATCGATAATGCAGTATGACAAAATTGGCCAAGGCAAAATTGATGTGAAATACGGCTGCAAAATTGACGTGAAATACTGTAGCAAATTGATAACGAAATACGGTGGCAAAATCGACAGTAAACACAACAAAATCAATGGCAAACACAACAAAATAGATGACGAACACAACAAAATTGACAATTAAATACAGTAATAACGAATTAATGTTGATGGCAAAATATTGAAGAATCAGAGAAAAATATGAGTAAAATAAGATTTAATAAATAAAACAATTAATATTGATTTACCTGTAATACCTTTTGTGATCTTATCAACATACAGTATAAAAACTGTTCCATCGTGTTGCTCCCAGAGCATCAATTGTAAAATACTTTATGCTATAAAAAACTTGTGAATCGGATTTTTAAAATATGTAGCAAGATGAATTGCCTGATCAATAATATTTTTGAAACCAGTTGATTCTTTAATACACAAATTTATCTGATGTGTATAACATGGTAGAAATACGATTGATCTTTTTGTAATTCTCAAATAATATCTAAAAAAATTTTAGTTATTTTAAAGATAAAAACATAGTACATACCTAGCTGCTGTATATGCTCCTGCACATCAGTTACAATAGCAATTACTTTGATTGTTTGTATATCTAACTCAGTAAGCATTATCGGATCAGCCACTTGTGTTGTTAATTGTAATACTATTCACCGTTCGTCTGTTATAATATTACTTACCGTTCGTCACAACTAGTCAACAACCATAAGGAATCAAAATGTCTACTGATCATCAGCTAAAAAGGTCGTCATTTATATTTTTACTGAAAAAATTACTTGTAAACATTGCGTCTAACTCCCGATTTTCGCTATTAGATATACCGAAATTATGCTAGGTTGTATCGTTTTAGGCGAAAAGAACGCATTTCCTGTTGATTTCGATACAGGCAAGACCATCGGACATCTCAAGAGAGCCATCAAGGAGCAGAAAAGTGTGGCCTTAGGCAATACTGACGCAAACTCTCTGATATTATGGCGAGTTAATATTCCTGAAAATGAGATACATGAGATATATGAAGGAATCAACATCAAAGAAAAGTTTAAAGGTGAGGAATTGACCAGTAACCTCAAACCTATTGGACAAGTTTTCAAAGGACAACCTCCTAGTGAGCACATCCACATTATTGTAGAGTTGCCCGCCACCACTGGTAAGTGTCTCCCAATGGTTTAGTTCGATATCCTAGAATAAGCATAATTGCTTATAACAATAAAAATATTTTTTTTATTCGACAGTAAAAAGAAAAATGCCCACCATCACCCGTAAGTGTCTTCGATGCAAACAAAGAAATTTAGCGAAATTGACTAACTACTTTTCACCTCACCTTATTCGCTTTCATACAATAACGACTCAACAGACGCACCTAAAACCAATACAGGATTATCAAGGCTAGGTAAGAAGCTATAGTTTTTGATTTTCGTACCAATTAATATTTTATACCCTTTACTTCATCATTTTGTATATTGAGTAGGAGGTCTTGGAGGA
>CAJVPL010001568.1:0-13076 GCA_910591945.1 Ambispora gerdemannii | reverse complement strand
GTGAGAGAATTTAGAGTAGAAGTGTCTTGATTATCAGAAGGAGGAGGATTTTCATTAGGTTTATCTTCTTCGGGTAGAGGGTTATCTTTAAATACTCATTTTCATTTTTGCCGAAGTTCAGTTCGTTTTTCGGTAATTTCTTGCTGATTAAGGCTGAGAGTTAGCAAATTCTTTTGTAAGTCTTCAATCTCTTGTAAGTCAGTTTTGCACTTATCTAATGAGATTTGTCATTTTTGTTGAGCACCTTGATAATTACCATAGGAAGGATTAGGAGGATTAGATTCTAGTTCCGAAATAGATTTGGTAAGTTCATCATCAATAGTCTTTAAGTCATCCAGTAAATCTTGATAAGTAGAATTAGGCAGATTAGGCTTTTTTTCTTTTGGTTCTTCGGATATTCCTAACTCTTGATTAATTACCTTAATTTCTTGCTCTAATTGCTGGATAGTTTTTTCTTGCTCAGAAATATTTTGCTGAGGAAGATTTTTTAGTTGGTTTTCTAGTTCAGATAATTGAACCGAGTATTTAACTTTTTTGCTAGCATTCTCTGGTTTATTAAGGGTGCTTTTTATTTGAGATAATTGGTTTTGAAATTGCTGAGTTTTTTCTTCTGCTTGGCTTTTGGTTTCGGTTTTGGTGTCTTTTTTAGGTCAGGTGAAATAAGTGATGGTTCCGATTCCGGCGATTACTAATATTCCACTAATTAGATAAATTATTGTTTTTTTTTTTTTTTTTTGCTAAAATGTTCATAGTTCATTGTTGTTTAGGTTAATACCTAATAAATACTTCGTATGAAATCGCAGAGGGTCATGATTATTTTTTGGGTGGGACTTGAACCTGAGCTAATTGTTGACTTAAACGAGCATTCTCAGCTTGTAATTGTTGAATTTGTTGCGGGGAAAGAGAGACAATTTCATGGCTTCCCGCTCCTTTCTGCTGGACATTAGACAACTCAATTGCTTTATTATTGGTTTCCCCTTGGAAGAGAGCAGTTATTACTTCATGCTCTCCATGCTTCGCCTGCTGGGTCTTTTTTCTTTTTTTAATTAGATAATAAGTTATTCCACCAACCGCAACTACTCCGACTGTGGTGCTAACTGGGACGAGTATTGGGACAAGATTAGGATTGTTGTTATCAGCACTGGAAATAGGAGTATTGCTTGAAGGTAAAATAAAATTGGTTGGGCTACTAAAAGAACCTGAACTAGAGCCAGTTGCAGTAATTGAACCTGGAAAAGTAGCTGTTCATTGTAATAAGCAATTAGAAGAATTAATGTCTAAACCATTCATCGAATAACACGTTCAACCATTGTTATCTCAATTGCACACCCTTAAATTTTGACAAGGACTGCCACTTGGACACTTATAATAAGCATAACTATGGTTTATTCCAGTAAAATTGCTTACGGGAACATTTGCTATGTAATTAGCCACTGAGTCAAGATCAGCATTATAACCTGTTGTGCAATTTCCAAGCCCATTAGTGATATTAGTAGTAATATTAGTGTTGCCAATCGTTCCTCCACACGAATTCCAGTTGTGGGAAGTACAAAATATATTTTGTAAAACTCTCTCACATCAAAAATCAGGATCACTGCCAAGGCACTCATAACACTTACTAGTATCACAACAAAGTTCAGTTATTTTATTATTATCACTAGGAAAAGAGAGGTAACTAAGTAATAAATTATAAGAAGTGGTATCGTTCCTTTCATAGGCCAAACAATTCTTAAAAGCCTGACCAGCTTTTACTTTTTCCACCCCAGCCAAAGTCAGCAAAAACAAAGTTGCCATTTTTTGCTTAGTTCAAGTCGAAGAGAGATTTAGTTTATTTATTTGCTTATTATTTAGATTTTCTTTCATTATTTTTTATATTTACCCTGATTCCTCAGGAAAAGTCAAAGAAATTAAACTAAAAAAAAGCGAAATAAATCCCATACTACTAATTAAAAAAGAATTAGTTGCTAAAGACTGAGAATTAGAGATTATTTTGCTCTCTCTCTCTCTCTCTCTCTCTCTCTCTCTCTATGTTAATTAACTTAATAACATCTTCTTTAACCTTACTAGACATTTTTTTGCTATAATTTTCCATTCATAATCAGTTAGGTTCACCATTTTCATCAACAGGGAGGGGAATTTCTGTTTTTAACAACCTATTTGTGCTTAGTTTTCTTCCATAAGAATATCTTGAGTGGTTAAACTTAATTATTGAACAAAGAAAAAGACTGATTGCTTTTTTATTATAATTGCCACACCTTACTTTCAAACAAAAAACAAGAGGATTGGCATAAAATTCTTCAAGTTGAAAAAAAGGAATGTAAGGAACTCCATCTTTGGTAATAGTTATCGTTTCTTTGGGATATAAATTTTCCTTATCGTTTTTATTAATAAATCCAACAGATCCATTATTTTGTCTGCTAGAAGTAATAACAGAAACCATGTTTTTAGATTTGATATGAGAAGAAGTATACTCATTAATGTTTACTCCTCTTTTTTGAGGGCAAATCTCAAAATATTTCTCATCTCCCAAAGAAAAATATTCTCATTTTGTTAATTTTAGTTTATTCATTTTTTTCTTCTAAAATGGAAAGATGAAAAGCTAAATAGTCTCGGATAGTTTTTTCAAAATAAATTTCTCCCCCCTTTCTGAATAAAGGGGAATAATCAGTTTCTAATCAATCATTTGCCAACCAACAATCTCTGTAAGTCAGTTTTTTAAAAATAGAAACATAGTCTTTCTCTTCTTCGCTAAAAGAATTAACTCATTGCTTTTTGATTTCTTCTCATTTGTTATCTTTATCAAATCTTTTTCCTTTCAAAGTAGTAAATCCATCATCTTTTCAGTTGGCTAGTCAAGTTTCAGAACTCTCTTTATTCGCCCTACCTACTTCTCAAACCATAATACAAGTATGACTACCGCTATTATTTCCTACAAATAAGTTATTAGGCATCTCCATCACTGCTTTGAGAGTATGTTTTTCCATCATTTTTTTTCGCTCTGTTTCATATTTGGTGCCAATAGCAGAAGATAAAGGAACAATAGCAATAACTCATCCTTTTTCTAATAGATTACAGGCTTGAAGAATAAATTCTATTTCTGATTTACCCTCACTAATTTTTTTCTTTTTTTGGGAGTAAGGAGGATTGAGAAAAGCGATATTACAACCAAACTTTTTTATCTTCTTCTCAATTTCCTTATCAAAACAGTCCCCTTGGAAAATATTAGACCTGCCATCTCCTCATAAAATCATGTTAGTTAGAGCCAAATTATAAGGTTCGGATTTTATTTCTACTCCGAAAACCTTGTCTTTGTCGACTTCTTTCTTAAAAGCATTTACCAAAAAGGTTCCTGTTCCACAACAAACATCCAAGATTTTGTCTTTTTCAGTAAACTTTCTTTTTTCGTATTTTTTTTCTGAATATAGCAGTTTCAAACTGATTTCACAAAACAAGTCCGCAATATGCGAAGGAGTTAAAACAATACCGAGGTTTTTTCCATCTCCCGTTGAATACTTTAAAAACTCGTGGTAAAATTCACCAATGACATCTCCTTTGTCTAGAAAAGGAAAAACTTCTTGATTGATTTTGGTTAAGATATTGACAAAAGAATTTTCTTTGTTTTTAGAAATGGAAGCAAGTTTTTTATTATCTTCAATTGTTCCAGTTAGGGTGACTTTAAGACTTTTGTATTTTTCTACTTCGCTTTCAGCCTTAGCATACTCATCTATTTTGTTGCTGATAGCATTCAGACAAGAAGAAATGACATTTTTCTTTTCAGCAAAAAAGTTCTGAAAATCTTCATCTTTCAAAGCTAACAAGCAAGCACTAATAAAAAAGGGTTTTTCGCTTTCCGAAAAGCCTAAACCTGAATAAATAATTTCATTCAATTCTTTGGCAGTATCTCTAATTTCTTTTATGTTTAAATCAGATTTATTCTTCTTGGGTAAGAAATGATAAAAGTATTCTTCAACTAGTGAAAGTTCTTTTTCTTTACGAATACTTTTTAAGTCAAATTCTTGCTGTCCTTTTGGTCAAGTAAAAGAAGATATTTCTCAGTTTTCTTTCTCAGGACTTTCTCCTGTGATAGCCAAGCCTAAAACATTAAATTCTTTCTTAAAAAACTCGGCGAAGTATAGTAAACCATCCAAATTATAATCAGCAGGTTCTAATTCCTTTTCTAAACTTGGAGATTGATGAGATTTAAGTTTAGTTTTGGTCTCAATTAATAGAACTACTTCTTTTGTTTGGTGGCGGATAGTGAAATCAGGTGCTCCTGGTTTCTTTTTATTAATAGGTTGTTGACCTTTATTAAACAGTCATTTTTCTGGTTTTCCCCCACATTTTCCCAAAATTTCTTTTATTTGTAAATCGTGCTTAACTCTTTGTGGATAAATCCAAAAATTAGGATGATTATTAGGTTCATTAATTCCTAAACTTTTCAGGACTTCTTGACCCATTATCCATTCATTTCATTCTTCTACCATGGTATGCTATCTTATAATAAAATTTTACAAAAAATACCAATTATAACACTCCTTGATTATCAATAACTATTTGCGAGCAAACAGTATCCCTATATTCTTTTTTCATCAAAGAAGAAATTTCATGAAAGTCTTTTTGTCGCTTAGAAGATAAAGGACTAGGAACTAAAACTTTAAACACTAAACCTCTAATTTCTTTAATGTTCTCGGCAACTCTATTTTTATCTTTTCATAAGTTAATCTCAATGGGGGGACTATCAGCAAACTCCTGAACTATGACTACTCCTGCCTTATCAGTTCTAAAAAAGAAGTGGTGATATTTAGCTATATTAGGCAAGTTCTTAAAGTAAGGTTCTAAACTTCCTCTGATGTCATAATATTGGAACCCTTGACCATTCTCATAACGCTGGACTTTATTATAACCTGCTGGACTGGATTTTTCTACTACTTCTACAAAATCATCTAAACAATTAATTTCTGATTTGCGAAACAGTTTTTTAATCATCCCAAAATTACCATCCACATTAAATTTAGTATGTCCTACTATCATAAAGTTTTGTTCGATAGTTTCATAATAACCACAAATGACCAAGTAAATCAAAAATCAAAGAGTTATATTGTTTTTATTCTGCCCCACCGCATTATCGCAAGTGAGTTTGAGATGTTTTTCTCCTCTATTAAATAGCATAATTCCATCAAGAACTAAACTAAGTGTGCCATTGGGTCCTCTATCCAAAAACTCACTTTCATCTAAGGTATAGTTAATTTGTGTTTTAGTTGCCTCATTCAAAAAACCAAAAAGACCAATTTTACGAGGATTATCAAAAAATATTCCACTAGGTTGTTGAGGGAAATGAGGAAATTGAATATTTTGAGCTCTATCGTGACTAAAATGAGCAGTAGCATCAACCGAACAAAGCTTTACTTTACCTTGTTTTTGGAGGTAATTTTTATCTACTATTTTTCTTTGTCTTTGGGCTAATTTTGTGTTTTTGTTGTAGTATTTTTTCTCTTTGTAGGCTCGGTTTTGGTGTCGAAAAAGTTTTTTTTTGAGTTGCTTTCTCTTTTTCATCCTTACAAGAATGTATCTCATTCCTAATTTTATGACAAGTATCGCATAAGTCAGTTTTCGGTTTCATAAACTTAACATGAGGAGTTAGTTCATGTCATAATCTGCGAAAAACATCATATTTGAGTTGTTTTAATTTATCGTTTTCTTTCCGACTTGCTAAAAAGTCTCGGTAAACTGAACTATAACTTTTTTCAGTAGGCAAATAGATAACAAGTTGGATTATTCTTTTAATTCTCCCTGGGTCAGGTAACCCATGAGTTTGGGCAAGTTTGTTGATAAAGTTCTTAACCACCTTTTTGACATTTTGGTCAATTAGCATCTTAGTTTTTCTTATAGGTATTTTACCAACATTACTATGGGTTCTCGTGCTAAGTCCTTTAATCATAAAGTGGTTCCTAACATACTCTAAGTAAGTATGACTTATTCCTAGCATATTGAGATAAGTTTCTAAACAAATGGGAGTATTATGATCTCAGCGGTAAAAGGTGCGGTGATTAACTCTTTCTTTCTTTTTCAGTCGTTTACTTAGACTTGTTTTTCCTCCCCTACTGATTAAGAGTTGACCCATCACTATCGCATCTTGTTCCTTTTTAGAAAGAGATCGAAATCTTGCTCTTATTTTGGCAAACTCCTCTGAATGAACTTTATCAGAACACCTACACTTACAACCTTTCTTTAAAAATTGGATGGCTTTATTATATTCTTCTTTAAAATTATTATTTAAAGTCAGTCACTGCACCAGTCACTAATTACCAATTAACTAATTTGGACTACTCGCAATTTGCTCTCCGGGATGGTCGCCCTTTGGCTTGAGAAAACCAAACTTTAGTAGTCGCAACTGCTTTACCATTGCGTCTTTATAATCTCCAAACTAAGCAAGTAGAAGTAACCAAAGATAGAACAGATATCCCTTACTTAGCTCTCTCTTATGTCTGAGGTACTGACTGAGAAAACCAAAAGCAAACGTATGGGCAAGATTATGAAACTGATTTAACCCAATTAGGTCGTAAAGCTTTAAATAAAGTTCTTGCTGCTTGACAGTTAATTAACCAAGGTGCAACTCCCATTAATCACATTTGAATTGACAACTTCTGCATTAACCAAGGTGACAAAACTGAAAAAGGCCAAGAAGTTGCCAAACAACAACAATATTACAATAATGCCTCTGCCACTTTAATTGCCATTGATGGTCAGATTGACCAAGAAAAGTGAGAGAGTGAACTAAAGTTAGCTCAACATATCATTCAACAAATAATTACCTCACTCTGATTTCAACGTTCTTGAACCTTCCAAGAAGGCTTGCTTTCCAAGCAAACTATTTTTATGTTTGATAATAAGATAGTAGATGGGAGAATATTAGCTAATTTTTGAGGAGGGGTGCAAGCAGAATATTGGCCAATTAACCTAAAAACTATCCCACCTATTTTTATCACTCCCCTCGGTTGAAGTTATGGTGCGCAGTCCGAGCAAAAAGTGGAATTAGGACTAAGTCAAGCCTTATCCGCAGTAGCTCATCGCCAACAAACGGTGCCTTTGGATGGTCTTTACTCCATTTTAGGTTTATTGCCTTACGGTCAAGATGTGAAAACTAATTATAAGAGCAAAGTTTGTCCACATAGTGAGGGAGAACAAAAAGATATCAGCATCTGTCAACATACGAAAGAAGAAAAAGAACGACCTACTTATACCGAAGCCGAATTAAATATTGAACTAAGAAAATTAATGGAGTTAGCGATTAAAAATGGTTATTCTCAGGAACCTATTTCTTGGTTAGGTACTCGCCAAGTGGAACCAGAATTATGAAAGTTCCCCACTATGAAAGAAGATGGTACTAGTAACATTACTGACTTTGTCGAGTGGCAACCTGATAGCATCCAAGTCTCAGCTACTGGTTGGGAATTGGTTGGTGGCAAGGAATTAGCAAAACGAGATGATGAAGAAACTGGTGGCAAAGCAGGTGATATTAGCATCTGACCTAACTCTGAACAAATAAAATCCACTAATTGATTAGTAATTACTCTTCCCATTGCTAAGAAAACTACCCGACCAATTGTTTTTAATACAAGTGGTAGTTATTACAGCAATAAAGATTAGTTAAATTAGTAAATCCGACTAAATTTAAGTCACCAGTTAATTTTTTTTTATGAATATTTAACTCCTTAATTTTACTACGGTTAGCTGAAGGATAAAAGAAATCAAAATAAGCTTGAGCTGACTGTAATTCTTGTGCTAGTTTTTGCTCTAACTCCCCCTTGTATTGTTCGCAATTATCTTTAACTGCTTCTGGAGTAAGTCCCTGAGTTTGGCAGTAATAGGCTAAATTATATTCATGTGTTTCTAAACCAATATTTATTCAAGCTTGAGCCTCGGAAGCAGTCAAACCAACTCCTTCTCATTTTTGTTGGTAGGTTTTATCACTCATCCAATCATTTTCACCAAATCTCTCATGAATATCTATCCAACTATTATTAATGATTTCAACTTGGGTTGGTTGGTTAGTTATTTGGAATTGACTAGCCTGGACGACTGAGCAATCAATATCTTTTTTAAGTTAGTAAAGTCAGTTAAATCTAAGGTTCCAGTTAGTTGCTCAGTGATTAATTCGATTGGTGCTTTGGATATGTTTAGTGGAGACGGAGAGGACAGTAAAGGAAGTGTGGTCTTGGGTGAGGAAGTGTTTGAGGTCTGATTTAGAAACCCGCTTTATTTCTGCTAAGTCATTCAATAGTTTTTGGGGTGATTTAAAACAGGAGGTTGTGTTGCCATTAAAAAATATAACATTATGAACTATAGTAATTCTTGCAAAAAATGCTTATCTGCAGAAAACATGAAGCATTGTTTTAGTTGTAATGCTTGCGAGAAGGACACTCAATTTGCTTGAACTTTTCCTGAATTGGTGGCACAGGCAGGAAAAGAATATGGGATGTGTCCTAAAAGAAAATGTCAAACTTATTACGCGGAATTTAGGGAAAGAAGCAGAAATTGAAGTGGAACTTGACAGTCATCTCGATTGGTAAAGTAAGGGGTTAGGAAATTAACTCAAACTCTGGCATTAATTTCGCACATTGTAATACCATTATTTAGTTCCACTGCTTCTCCGCCACCATGAGCCTCTCATTCAATATTACTGATAACTAACTCTTTATCTTTAATATTATTTTCCTCTTCTTGACTTTTTTTCGGGCTTTCTGCTTATATTAAACAAGCTTAGTAAAAATATTTCCGCAAAACTTCGGGAATAATTAACTTATTTTCTTTTTCCTGATAATAATATTCACATAAGGTAATAATTAAGCGGTCAATTGCCAAAGCCGAACCATTAAGGGTATGCGGAGGGTATTTTTTTCCTTCTTTGTTCTTTACTTTTATTTCCGCCCGCCGACTTTGAAAATCTTCACAATTGCTACACGAGGAGATTTCTAACCATTTTTTGCTGACTGGTAATCAGACCTCAATATCGTAAGTCTTAGCAGCCGTAAACCCTAATTCTTGGTGGCAAAGTTCAATTACTCGGTGTGGAATTTTTAATAAGTGGAGAATATTGCGGGCATCGGCTAACAATTCTTTTAGTTCTTGATAAGAATGCTCCGGTTTCACTATTTTTACTAATTCGACTTTATGAAATTGGTGGAGCCTAATTAGTCCTTTATTTTCTTGTCCGGCGGCTCCGGCTTCGGCTCGAAAACAGGGAGTATAAGCACACAATTTAAGCGGTAAATTCTTTTCCTCTAATGTTTGCTTGCGATAAAGGTTAACCAAACTTACTTCGGCGGTAGGAATAAGATAAAAGCTGCTATTTTCTAACTTGTATAAATCTTCTTGAAATTTTGGTAATTGTCCGGTATTATAGAGGTTATAACCGTTTGCTAAATAAGGTGTGTCAAATAAACGATAACCGCGCTTACTATTTTCGGATCGCATAAAATTAATAAGAGCATGTAATAATTGACTGCCGAAATCCTGATAAACAGCAAACTTGCTACCAGAAAGAAGCAGACTTTTTTCTTCGTCAGTTAGAGAAAGATTTTTTAATATTTGTTCGTGGGTTAAATTATGTCGGATAGCATGTTGATACTCAATCTTATCAATAACTCGGTTTCCTTCTTCATTAGTTGGAGTATCAGGAGCAGGAAGATTAGGAATTTGGCTAGTTAAATTATTTAATTCTTCTTCTAAATTATTTAATTCTTCTTCTAACAAGTTAACCTTTTCTTTAATTTCCCTCACCCTTTCCGCGTTTTTTGGTCCTTCCTGGCTTAATGTATTTCTTTGGTGACGAAGGCCATTTATTAACTCAATTTTTTTTTTCTTTTTTTCTAATTTTTCCTTAATAAAAATTAACTCCTTTTTGGTTATTCTGCGTGGTTCTAAACGCTGAACCAAATTGTCAAAATCAGTGAAAATTTTTTGTAAGTCTAACACATTATTTTATTTTTTTCTCCTACAATGAGAACTTTTTTCTTATTTTTTAAGCAGAACTTCGATTTGGGCTTTTTTTTCTAGTTCATTTGCCAACTCCTGTTTTAAATTTCCAGTTTCTTTTTTTCGATTTGTTGGGAATTAACTTGTTGTTGAGAAGAAAGTAATAACACTTCTTTTAATTGTTGATCTTCTCTGTCGGTAACGGTAAGCAATGATAATCTTATTGCTTCGGCTAACTGAGATTATTCATCAAATCCATTTTTTTGTTTGTTCGAAATCAAAACCTTCTTTTTGCCAATTATGAGCTAGTTCCTCCGTAAAATTGGGGTGAATTTCTTGTCAGTTTGTCATATTTATTTTTTTTCTTATTTTTTATATTTATGTAATTTTAGCAATTCATCCTCTGCTTAACTCTTGTTGTGACATTCTGAGAAAATTTTAAGTTGGTGTCCTTCTAACTGGGATATGATAAAAATGGTCGGAAAGGCGAGATTCGAACTCACGATCCCCTGGTCCCAAACCAGGTGCCTTACCGCTAGGCCACTTTCCGAAAGTCTAGTTTATTAATTTATTTTTTAACCTTTTCAGTCAATTTGCCTTCTAATAAACTTTTTAATTTAAGAGCCGAATCCTGGACTGAGGAATTATCTTGTGGGAAAATAATTAATTCTACCCCTTTTTCTTCACAAAATTTTTTGGTCGCTTCCAGCAGAAATTTTTGGGTTTCAAAATTTTTCATGAATTCTCCATCATGATCAGTGCCGCGATTTCTGATTTTTAATAATTCTACTCAATCCTCTCGATTAACTTCAAAAAAAATAACCAGGTCGGCATTAGGAAGAACTTTATTATCTATTTCGGCGATTTTCTTCATTGGTTCAAAATAAAGGTCAGAAGGGGCAATTAACCAGCGCATACAATACTTTTCAATATAATAATGCAACAACTTGTCGTAATAAGTATCAATAAAAATAATTTCCCCCTCTTCACTTAACTTTTGCGCTTCCAACAACATTGGAACTCGCATTGAACGAAACCACATCAGCATGGAAAAACTACCATAAGTTTTCCAATCCTTAGCCGCATCCGCTCATTTTTCTTCTTCCGGTTCGGCAAAATACTTGATATTTAGCAAATTAGCTAACTCCTTGACTGTGCTTGACTTTCCGCAACCAGGGATACCAACAAATACAATTAGCATAGACTATATTTTAAACTTTTTTGGCGGAGATAGAGGGATTCGAACCCCCGCGGATTATTCATCCCTAACAGTTTTCGAAACTGCCCCCTTCAACCACTTGGGTATATCTCCATTAACATTATTTAAGGTTAGAGTAATTTTTGAAGAAAACAAAAAAAATTCTTGAATGTATAAATCTTTTCTATAATAATATCATGCTAAGACTATAAGTTTTTGAATAAAAATAATTATAAGAATAAATGAATTTAGAAAACATACCATTATCTGAAAAGACCAAAAAAAACCTGCAACAGTCAGGTTATAACCAATTAACCGATATTCAATTAAAAACTATCCCTTTAGTATTAGAAGGCAAAGACCTTATTGCCCAATCACAGACGGGAACAGGAAAAACCGCAGCCTTTCTAATCCCAATTTTGGAGAAATTAGAAGCTGGTTCTAAACCCCAAGCACTCATTTTAGTTCCGACTCGAGAATTAGCTTTGCAAGTAAGTAGAGAAGCTCGCAAATTATCTGCTAGTCAGTTACGTATCCTAGAAGTTTATGGCGGAGTTGCCATTTTTAGACAATTACGAGCACTTCGACAAGGCGTCGATGTAGTGATAGGAACACCCGGAAGACTAATTGACCATCTACAAGGAGGAAATTTACCAACCAACAATTTAAAATTCGTAGTGTTGGATGAGGTTGACGAAATGATTAACAAAGGATTTATTAAAGATATTAAATGAATAATGGAAAAAATTCCAACTACTCGCCAAACTTTGCTTTTTTCTGCCACTATTTCACCACAAGTAAAAGACTTTGCCCGCCGTTTCACCCACAATCCGCAATTAATTACCAGTGCCGCTGACAATTTACCCAGCAATACTGAGCATTATTATCTAGAAATACCTCGGGATAAAAAAATCGATACTTTGCTTAATTTTCTTCACCACAATAAGCCAAATTCAACTATCTTGTTTACTAATACCAAATGAGGAGCTGAAAAAATAAAAAAAACCTTGGTTGAAAAAAGATTAAGAGTTGATTGTATTCATGGGGACTTGAAGCAAGCACGGAGAGAAATGGTTTTAGATAAATTCAAGAGAAAACAAATAACATTATTAGTTGCTAGTGATGTGGCTGCCCGTGGCTTAGATGTTAAAGATATTTCTTATGTTATTAATTATGACTTTCCACAAAATCCAGAATATTATATTCATCGGACTGGACGAACTGGTCGAGCGGGAGCCAGCGGTAAAGCGATATCTTTTTTGAGCAGTCGCAAGGAAAAGAGTCAATTAATGGAAATAGCCCGGGACCGAAAATTTAAAGTAGAAAATTTTGCTAATCCTAGGTAAAAATAATTTGTTATTACTCGTTTGATTCTCGATAATTGGGCGTATTTTTCATAATTATTCATCCTTTCAAGTAATTAACTTCTCTTCTTTCACTTCTTCTAATTTTATTGCTTGTTTAATGTGAAAATTTCCGGAACTAATTCTCCTTAATTGATTTACCGTGGCTATTGTTCCTAACTTTTCAGCAAAGTCTTTTACCAAACTACGAATATAGGTGCCTTTGCTACATTCTACCAAAAAATTTATTTTTTCTGCTTTTGGTGAATAATTTAATAGTTTTATTTTCCTTATTTTCACTAGTCGGGTCGGAATTTCTACCGGGATACCTTGGCGGGCATATTCATATAATTTTCTCCCTTTTATTTTTATCGCTGAATAAATTGGTGGCTTTTGTCAATATTCACAGTCGTTAAAAGAGTCAATAACTGCTTGAACCTGATTTTCGGTTAATGTTTGTGGATTTTCGTCTTTTATTATCTGGCCAGTAATATCACCAGTATCAGTTTCAACATACAATTTCATTTCGACTTCATAAGTTTTGAATTGACTAATTAATT
>CAJVPL010001567.1:0-13087 GCA_910591945.1 Ambispora gerdemannii | reverse complement strand
GAGACATTTGGAATTTTTGCTGTAAAAGAAAGATAAGGACATCTATATCAGATTCATTTTTGATAAGGAATTCTGAAGATAAAGAAATCGAGAGTTCAGATATCTTTTTCTCAACTGTGCTAATTTCGTCAATAATAGTATTGATGTGACATATATTTTGAGAAGGATCCTCGTTATCTGAATCAATTGATTAATTATAAGCTAATAATTCTAAAGATAAAGCTTTTTCATCAATCACATTACTAGTTGAGCCAGAAACTTCATGCTCTGCATATTCTGAAGTAGTAATGTTAGTAATAGGTATTGAATCGAAAAGATCTTGAATCTCATCATTTATCTTTGGTTTATATGGTAGAAGAATTGGATTTGTAGAACGATAATTAGGATAATTCAATTTTATAGTCTTTATTCTTTCTTGAGTTATAAAACCAGCTCCATCACGTGGTACACGATAAATCCAATATGTGTTTTTCCAAACCTGTTGTCCTTTAGATCCTACCAATTTTCGCTCACTTTTTATAATATAACCGCACCAATTATTCACTATTGCATTAATAAACTTTATTGTAGCATTAAGATCTGATATTCCTTTAGCTCTGGTCTTAAAGCCAAAAAGTAATAATGCATCTTCTCGAATTTTAACGATTTTTTCCTGTGATTGCTCAAAAGTCTTAGCCACATTATCGCCAGAAAGAATCTTTGTATCATCAATACCACTGAATCCTACTGATTGGAAAAGATTGCGTACTGTCTCCCATTGTTTTGCTGAATAAAATTTATGTAAATCATTTGAAGCCGGATCCATAGAATCTTGTGATTCTTTCCATTACATTGCTTCTTTGATTTTCAGATTTTCCAAAGCTTTTACTTCATCGGAACCTTGTCTTCTGAAATACGTCAGTCTTCTAAAATATTGTAAAGGTTCAGGATTATTATATCTTTTCACAAAATTTATATCACAAAGCTTAACCCAATCATCATTATTCATACCCCAATTCCGAATATTATCTTTACCTCCGATATCACCTGAAGCATATATTTTCCACAAATAATGTCATTACAGGGTCATGTTATCAGTAAAAGAGCGTATAGGATTTTGTTTAAGAATCTCAGCTTCATCGAGATTAATATCTGGGGCATTAACTATTAATTCCGCATCTGCACTTTTAATTTTTTCTCAATATTCTTAATAGTATGAGAAACTTCATTCCTGTCAACTTTTTCGGCATCTTCTATTGAAATTAATTCAAGTGTTGCTCCAGTACTAGCAATAAAACTACAAAGAATTTCAGGAAAATATTTGACCGATAAGCATCTCTGATATTCAACTTCGATATAGGTTTCCACTGCTGGAGATAAATTAAGTGCATAACAATCAGCAATTTTATTCCATTCACGCTGGCCTTTGATTGCTGTTGGTAAGTCTCCAGGTCTTAAAGCTGAAAGTTCAGCCCGAATGAGTTCCCGACATGGTTCTTTGAAAATATCAAATTTTTTGCTATGATAAAGGGAAACCATCCGCAATGGACAGTCACGGATTCTGAATAACATCTGAGCAAATGCTTCAACATGAACCTGAGTAGCGATATTAGTAATGCCTATAACTGTATCAAAATACCCAGAGATTTCAAAAGAGATGCCAGCTTCCACAGTACTTGTATAAATTACACAGTCAAGAGAACTCCAGGTGGCATCAATATTAGCAAAATCATCTTGGCGTTGCTTCCCATCCATTTGACCAAAATAAACTCATGATAAAATGAATGAATCATCAGGTTTTTGCAACTTAGATGCTTGATTAGCTAAAGCCCGAGCCTTTTTACAGGATGTTATAACAAATGCAATATGCTTACCTTTTTAAAGCATCCTAAGACCTCTACGTATAGCTTCTGAACCTTTATCCGGATCGTAAAGAAGTTTAACAATCTCCTCTTGATGTGGTTGATATTTGTTATCAATAACTCAAACATTCTCACCCTGATAGGATTTTAAGAAAGCTAAAGTCGAATCATTTGCAAACGCATCCATGGCAACAACATGAGTAGCTACATTTAACAAATCACACATAGCATTGGATGATTCTTGAGCATGAACCCCGCTAGACATTTGGCGCATAGTGGCATTGACTTCATCTAAAATTGCTATACAGGAATGACCCCCTTGAAAATCAAGACGAAGAATACTTTCAACCTGTACAATAATAAGATCCCACTCACAAGTCTTTAGGTTAACTACAATATTCTGGTATTGTCCTACTTTGAAATCGAATTTTTCCAATTCTTTAAGTTTAGCTTCAAATTCATTACTAAGAGTTTTGCGATATGAAACCCAGATAGTACAAGGTAAATTGGCACCACTTTGAGCTAAAGATGCCAAAATCTTTCTTAATGTTTTCGTTTTTCCAGTACCTACAGTAGAACGAATAAGAGTGGTGCTAGGTTCTTCACTTAAAAAGTCTGGAAAAGCATCTAAAGCATCCTCCATCTCTTTTACATTAATACTTTTTCCAGATAATTCGGGAAATTGATGTGAAGTTGATACAGCCTTAGATAATCTTTCGCATAATCTCCATTTAGGCTTTTCTTTCGATTCAACTTTGTCTGATACCTTATCGAAGCTAAGGCCCTTGTGATCCGGCTTGTACTGTTTTTGCTGATAACACTTAAGTATAAAATGTCCATTTTTTCGAATAAATTCATATAGTTGATCTTTTTCATGTTTAACGTCACATATAGGACATTCTTTAACGGATTGTGTTTGAAAGTTAATGAACCCTTTCTCGGCTCTTCCAATCTGAAGTCACCCATATTTTGCAATAACTAAATTGGCTCCCTTAACCAAGGCATTTTTATCATTGATAGGTTGGAATTCTTGTTTTACTGGTTCCTCTGGAGAGAAAGTTCGTGGCAAAATTTCAGAATAATTTTCTTTGGGCTGAACCAGATAATCATCTAGATTTTTAAATCCGTTTTTAACAGAAGAAATTGCAGGTCTTTTTATACAACCTTCCTTCACTGATCCCAGAAGCCGAAGATTAAAATGTGTTTTAGGAAGGCCAATATCAATAAATTTCGAATAAGGTTCCCAACCAATTCCATAACTTTTTCTGTAAAACCCTTAAGTTCTCTACAATCCACGAATTGAGTCCGAGGATAAATGATATGCCAACTACATTTTTCAGCATTTGATGAACTTGCTAAAGCAAAAGAATTTAAGAAAAGTGTACATTCTGGAATAAGGCTCAATGCATCTGCACAAGCAACTAAAATTCGAGATATCAAATCTTCTCGGGTAATTTTTTTACTATCTAAAGAAGGAAGTTGAGAATTATTAGAGTCAGACTTTTGTCTTGCATCAATATCGATTATCAAGCAAAGAGGCTGGTTGCCATCGATACATTCATGAGTATCAGATATTCTATAAACTTCGCTAGGATGATCGATCACTGTATAACCTTTTCCTACCATCCGAATTATATATTGAGAATGAATCTCTTCAGGTCGATATGTGTCTAAAAGCGCAGTATCATTTTTATCAGTATGACCATTGGATGCAAGCCAGTATTTATAAAATGTATGTTCTTTATGGCCAGGTTTATAATCAAGATTTGTTAAACCCATAAAAAGCCGTTTTGCTTCATTACATTCGGCCAACTTTTGATTTAAGCACTGTTGTTGTAATGATTCACGAAGACGTTTTTTTGTTTCACTAGATAAAATCATTTTATTGATTTGTATATATGCGTTGTTTGATCTAATAAAAAGTGTATAATGCGTTGATTTATCAACTTATAATAAAAGCGACATAAAAAGTTTAATTCGAAAAATAATTATTTCATATATGCAAAATTGAAAGTTATCGTTATTAATAATGGCATTTTATTCTTGCTCACATACTTATATTGATGAACAAATTTGTGGAAAAGGTTGTTATCGACAAGAGGGTTGCGCTCTTCATTGGAAAATGCGATTATGTACTCCTTGTAAAGAGTGTGGTATACCAACTGCCTCTATATATGGTATGTGTGTTAAACATGCTGGAAAATATCGCAACAAATCGAACTATCACAAAAAAAAGCAGGTCAAATTACTCGCAAAATATAATCATGAGAATGGATATATGCTATGTGAGGCACAAAATAGTATAAAATTAGATGAAATACCTTGATATACTACTATGAATCATTTTTTCTCTGGCTTCGAGTATATATGCAAGAAGGCCGGCTTGAAAATCATATACCTGACTTACCCGATTCTAGACATGAAGTATAATCATATACCTGGCATATATTGATTATTTTTTCCAGGATCTCTCTAAGTAACGTTATATCTTCTTTGATCCCTTCTATATTTTTGGTTATCTTATTACGTAAAGCTATGCATTCTAAAATCTTCGATCTATTCTGTGTCTTGTTCACGTCCATTTTCCGATAGAATTACAATAATCACCACCCATTCAATTTTTTCTATATATCAGTAAATTTCAAATCGATGATCAGTTACCCATATGTAGGCATATACTCTCTTTTCCGAACATGGGAGGAAAAAGGATAATTAATTTCGATTTGAAAAAAGAATCTCCATAGTATATATCAGACGAAATTAGTCTATATAAAACATCTCAAACATCTCAACTAATATATACTAACCATGGCAAAAATCGCTACATCGTTTGTAAATCGTTACAAATTGACTCCACAAACTAGTTTACCCCAGCTTAGTAGTTATACCGAAGAGTTGGCTAGTAAACTTTCAGATGGCAAGACAAAAGAACAGGCTCGAAAAGCTAGAGATCAGGCTAAAAGACGCTTCCAAGAGTTGGGATTAAATAAGGAGCAAGCTGATACTCTTATTTCCATTTGAGCTCCTGGGAGGCATGTTGTGGAAAAAGACCCCATCAAAATTATTGCTCAGGATATTATAAAAAATAATCTCTCACCTGAAGAGATAAATGGAATAACATACGACTTGGCTTCTTCTGCTCCTACTACTGTTGCTGGAAATTCTCGTCTTAATTTATTACGAAAAGAATTGCGTAGCTTAGGAACTGATTATCTCATCACTGAGGCAACGAAAATACCCTTTATTACTGAAGAAGCAAATCAGATTCAAGCAAGAAACCGTATTCTTCGTGGAATTAATGGTTACGATTGTCCCAAGTTCTTTTACCTGGAAAAAGTTCAGGAAAAACTTAATGAATGTGATATTACCAAGTCCCCTTCAATGCAAAATCTAATAGACGTAATGGTAATGCTATGTATGCGATCAGCAGATGTGGAAACTCTCCATATTAATCGATACAGACCAAGTTGTGAGTCATGGTATAATCCTGACTATTCTGTGTATTGCACTGGTTATGCAAAAAATAAAGATGAAGTAGGAGAACCCCGACCATTTCTCTCAATGGAAAAAAATCCAATACGAGCAAGAGAATTACTTATCTGGATTCAGAGATCAATACTGGACAAATTTCCCTTCTTATTAAAAGATAAGGATGGAAATACTAACGTTGCACCACTTAATCAATTCTTAAGTCACCATAAAATTACCTCGTTTATATTAAGAAAAATAGGAGCTGATCATGCTTCCAGAATACATGGAGGCAGGAATGATTCCCGTCATCAATATTTACGACAATTGGCATGTAGGCATAAAATAGGTCATGCTTCATCAGTTGAACATTATGGTGTAATGAATGATAGATCAATTATTACAGTGCCTAAGCAAGAAAATTTCGAAGTCAAGGATAACTAATCACGCTTTTTCGCTTTTATTGCAGAACAATGACTTTCACCTATCATATCCACAGTAAAATCTTTATCATCATTAGACGATTCAGAGTCAAACCCAGACCCAGATGATGATGAAGTTGAGGATGAAGACTCAGATGTGGAATAATTATGAATGCGTTTTTTCTTTTTTATTGTGAAACAATGGCTTTTTGAGCTTACAAATATGACACATCATTGTTTAGCAATACTTGGGTTTGTTATTGAGTTTATAATATCTTGCTGAATCTCAGGTTTTACTATCTCCAGTAATCGGTGAAGAGAGATCTGAATTTTTTTACCTGATACTTATTTAGTAATATGGGATACAGCTTTATCAGCTTTGGTCATTGTAAATGTTAAATTATTTTATAAATACGAATTTAAAAGTGCAGAATTAAATATATTGTTATAATAAAACATCATGATGAGAATTTTATCTTGCGAAATTAACAAAGTACCAGTAACAGTTATACTAGATTCTGATGCTAATTGTAATATTATAGGCGAGAGTATAGCAAAAATAGTGTCTAAAATTAATTATCCGAACTCAGTTATTTTTTTGGTTATAATATATATCATTAAATAATATTTGACATGTTTTTCATAGAAACAATCGTAGAGGGAAAAATCCTAGTAAAAGCATTAATCGATACAACATCTAAATCCAATACTATTAGCAAGCACTTGTATAATATGCTTGAAGAAGATTATGGGTTAGAAGGTATATCCGGTGATGATTTGATAGCCAAAGAAATAAAATGCTTAGATTTGCAATTTCGGTATAAAGGAAAGTGACGAAGCTTAGATGGTACCGAAGTAATAGATTTTCAAATTCATAAAAATCCATCATTTGATTTGGTGCTAGGACGGAATTGGTTATGAATGCACGAAGCAAAAATTAGCTTTGGATTTTCTCTGGAAAATTGTAAGCGCTATGCTAAAATTGAGATAGATGGTATGAGTATCCCATTAATCGAAGAAGATAGCAGACCTACAGGCGACTCTTCGAGCCATAAAGCCAGCTCCACTAAAAATAACTTATCTAAATCAACGGAATCTAAACCTGGTCTAGCTCAAGAGGAGGTTATGAATATAATCAACAAAATTCTCTCAGGTGCCCAAGATATTAAACATCAAAAGAGCCATCGTGGAATATTTCACAATATACCTCCCGCACCTCCAACACCCAGAAGATTAAATGATGATGTTTCCAAAAATAGTGGAGCTAGCAAGATTAAGAAATATCCTAAAATAGATTTAGGTGATGGGGGTGGAAATCTTTCAATCAAAATGCACCTCAATAATATTTGGAAATCGGTTCATTCTATAGAAAATGATACATATTATGGGATTTCTAAAAGACTTTCCAATATTGAGAATGAACTGAGATGTGGAAAGATAAAAGAGTTGGTACGGCTAAAGGATAGGGGCAAAGTCCCATTGCTTCGCAATAATGAGTCAGATCCTTCTAATTCTCGCTTACACCAAAATAAGAGCAAGAAAAATAAGATCAAGTATTCCATTATAGAATCGGAATCAGATACTAACTCTGATACTTCTGAATCAAGCACTTTTTCGTCTACTTCGGGATCAGAAGATACACATGTATATAAGAGCGTGCGATGTCGCAAAGTAAAAAAGAAAAATTAATTATGTGTCGGAGACACTAGCTCTACTATAACCACATTGTAATCACATCATGTTATAACGGGCCTAGGGGGTGATGTCATGTGTTTTAAATCGACGAGTCAGAGATCAACCTGTGGGACATAGATAATCACCAATAGAAAGATAGTTGGTTTATTGATCAAGATTGATAATGCGTAACAATTATCCGAAAAAATTGATTATGATAGTAAATATCGAGTTGAATTGGTCAGGTCTTCAGGCGCCTCTACAGGCATGATATTACTACGCTTTCACCGTTACTATTTGGATTGAATTTTGATAAGCATCCCAGCATTTGAGATGATAGATTTTTGTATTAACATAATCTCCACTACCCCATTCACCCTCTACATTATATCTTATATTTTTTTTATATCTTTATTGCATATAGGGCAGGATACTGAACTATTAAAATCAAAATAATCGTGATTTTTATTGCTATACTTTGAAGATAAGTAAGGGAACTACTCTAGCACTTTATTAATGACAGATTTTTGCTTCTCTTCTGGATCATTGGGTAAAATAGAGATTGGAGGCCGAGAATTATTGTCAGAGGTAGACACAAGGTGGTTAGATGTATTTACCTGTGATATACTTACTTCAGTATCTGGTAATTTTGAGAAAACAGAGTTTCGAGCCTTTGTCTCAACTTGATTATTTTCTTGGAAATCTATTGCAGAGCAATGACCCTCTGGGTCTAAAGGAATCGATGAGTCGGAGACTCGAGACTTTGTCTTTTCAGTATGTATACTTACCTCTGTTTTGGGTAAGTCATCTGAATCGTCCTGGTCATCGGTATATTCTATGTCAGGCTTTTTAGCGAAATGATCAATAATCGTTTGAATCTGAGAATTAGTAAATCTTGAAATAGCATCTGTACTAAAGGTTTTGATATGCTGAATCTTATCTATCTTTATTTTTTCGAATAAATTATAAATCTTTCTAGCCTTTTGGTTTTGCTTTTGTAACATTTTACGCTTGGTATTTAGTTGTGCAATAATAAAATCATAAATTTGTCCTTTCGCCTTTTTCTCGCCAATATGATCAGATTTCATAAGATTTTTAACCTGGTTATCAAATTCTATAATATAATAATACCAACATGTAATTTCATCTTGATTAACTTTAATTGCTTGCTTTTCTGCATCACAAGCTTTCTTATACAAATGTGTTAAATTTAGTAGTACTTTACTTTTTGATGCAGAAAACAAAATAACATCATCTTTTCCACTACTTTCCTGAATTAAATTTTTGGTCACATGATTTTTGGCAAACATTTTTGGCGAATTGTTCGCTGAAATTTTGGTGGCTTGGCTCTGATCTTTAATAGATGTTGATATCTCCTGTATTAAACCTTGTTCTTTTTTCTGCTCGAGAGATATACTAGATTTAATATGTGCTTTAGCACTAACTCTGTTATTAGACATGTAAGTGTCCTCTTTTGGAGAATTTTCAGTAAGTGACTCACGTTGAAGCTTTTTCTCTCTATTCCTTTCAATTATTTCGATACGAACCTGTTCATTATATCTTTCAACCAGAAAATTATCCATTTCCTTATCTTCTAATGATTTAGGCTTTACGCATATGGATAATTCTGTTGAAGATGAATTGGAGACTTGAGACAAAGTTTCTTCTTGATGTTCATCAGAATTTGAATCATTAATAGATATATCAGGTGTGAAAGTATTATCATGTCCTGAGTCTTGTTTAGGGTTACTCTCAGAATTCGTTCCACAGGAAGTATCGATATTAACCGAAGATTGTTCTTTTGGGACGAATATATTTACCTGTTTGGTTTCTCCGGTATCATCTGATTTAGATGTGAGAACAATCTCACTTCAAGAAATAATAAAGTTACTCTTTTCTTTAGATATGATAGTATCCCCATCCCATGAGTCATTTTGTGATACCATTTGTTCCAATTTCATAACTCTGGATCTCAGCTCAATGTTTTCTTTTGCGGATCGTTCTAATTTCACAATTCTAACTTCAAGCTCATTTTTTTCTTTCGTGATCTGTTCCAATTCTGCGATCCTAGCCAAAAGCCTGATATTCTCTTCTTTTAACAAATCTAGTTCAGATTTTGTGTTTCCCATTGTTTTATACAATATATAGATATGTTCAAAAGTTTGAATAAATAGAAATAATGAGTGCGTGACCAAAAAGTTAAAAAAGTCACGCCGTTTGCCTTTGCCAAGAAAAAAAATAATTACAATTAATATGTTTACAGTATATGCGAATCACATGGGAGCGATGTCATGCGTTTTATTTCAAAGAAATGGCTCTTTGAGCCTAAACCCGCAATCGGAGATGTCATAGTCTCACATGCAAATCGTCAATAATCGGTAAGTTGCATATTTACAACAATCAACCAATCAAGATTATAGGGACAAAGTCCCATGATTCGAAGAATCGCCTAACGGCCTGCTATGCAATAATGCGTCGTTCTATATCTGGATAATTGTTACATAATCTATTTCGGGCGTTAAATCTATTTCGGGATGTATTACAAGCATATAATTAATTTTCCGGTGTGACTATATGGCTGTTACATCTCATGCCATGGCATAGAAAAATCGACATATAATCTTTTTTATTCCAATACAAAGTACACCACATGAAAATATCGACATAATATATAATCTCCCCAACTCGAATCCTTTATTAACAAAGCCAGTATGACCGATATAATAAAAATATATATGACAGAGATACTAGCTCCTCTATACAATATCTCTATACTTACCTAATAATTATAGGGTGGAGATGAAACAGTAGGACTTGGGTTAACATTTCGGGGTGGATGAGTATTAGCTTGTTCTAATGCCTACACTAATAAGCTTTTGTTAACGATCATGATATTTCTTAAGGTTAATAATAAATGAACTAGAGATTTAGTGTGTGATGTGTGTGATGTTAATGGAATTTCAGAATGGTCTAGATGAAAATATCTTGGTATATCACCCAAGTCCTTTACTAGAACATTGAGACATAAACTCGTACCGGCAATCTGGAGCCCAACAACCCCAAATTGGTTTCCGGTCAGTCTGTACGATGCGCCTATAAAGCTCATCCCATCCAATGTTTCTCTCCATAATTTTACGTCGTCATCATCTTTTTTCGAATTAGTACAGATGATACGTGAAAACTCGACATACATTAACTCTAAAATCTTTTCATCCCGTTTCAGTAAACCCATGATATCGGACTTTTTTCCCATTCGATCTTCATCTACTCTTACACTCCGTCTAGCTTTACTTGCTAAACTTTGACGCTCCGTCATACTTAAGCAAATAGTATTCCCCAAACTTGATCGAAGCAAAGGAATTATAACATCTGTAACATAGGTACCTTCACTTTGCTCACTGCGAGATGTACTAGTCACAAATGCGGGATTATTCCATATCTCGTCATTAATGCATAGAATACACGGATATGGTCAGATAAAAGTGTATTGGGGATATGTGAAAATATATATCAATCACCAGGAAATTACTTAACAGTGTTCCAAGAATTCGTTCAGTTATTTTTATTATTGAACTTTCATCCTCTTTCCACCTTTTATCATGGGAAATGTTCCTTATAACCCACAAAGTATTCGAATTGTTAATATTACTTATAAATTCATTACACTTTGTCGTAACCGATTCTGGTATAGTGCATTTCATGTTTTCTTGTGGTTCCAAAAAAGTAGACTTCTGTCTACGTCCTAGATTTTTTACCATGAATGAGTCGTCGCTAATAACCATGCTTGCTTCGAGATCACGCCATGTAAGATTCGACAGGTCTACATTCTCGAGAGTTTGTCTAAGCGCTCCATAAAGACTCGCATCTGCTTCCGATGCAGTGTGCTGGATATACAATCCTATTAGTTTTTAGAGCAATAACACTTTAAACCATTTTATACTTGCCTCGAGTTTATATTTTAATTTATTAATATTCTCATATATTTCTTCTCGAGAACGATCTGGGTATGATTCCTTTCCTACGTTCAATGCCTTGAATGCCTTAAGACCTCAAACACTAATATATCCACTTTCGGTCTACGGTAAATGCAATAATATGTACCGGTACATTAGTTAATCTCAAAGTTATAAGTTATGTCGTATTCACCTCCGCACATGTGCGTTTCAGAAATTATATGATGACACTGTTTTGGCTGGATAGTCACGTACAGTTAGAGAGGAGCAGAAACCCTCTACATCTAGAAGACATAGCTCTTCCGGGCCGGCATTCCCCAACCTTTAGCTATGACATACCAAAACTAAATATTCACATTTACCATAGACTCATCATTAAATATTGATACTACAGAATCTGAATTTTTACCAACCTGGGATAACATCTCCAATACTTTTGTTTTTCGCTCAATAGTTTCTATTTTCAACAGAGACGAATTTACCGCACGGTCTATCACCCCTCTTACATAGTCGAAAGAGGGTAAAATGTTGTTTTCTATTACCAGGTAAACAGCCAATGCACCACAAAGACTGTCTAACGGCTCTTCTAATAAAAGTGCTTCAATCTTAGATACTAAATGTGCCATGTTAATAGGTGTTTGGTTAAGCGGAAAAAAGTATTGTTACTATATGAGAATTTGAAATCGCAAGTAAAAAGAAGCGACGAACGAACATAACGTAAATATACTGTCCTTTTAAAACTTTCACTTCGCTCATTTCTGGCCTCATTTAGGTATGGGAATGGTAGATTCGGGGAATGTGGAACTGGAGCGATGCAATGCACAACGAAAAAACTTTTCACAAAGAAAATACGTATGTCATGAGTTGGACAATCAGATTTGGAATTTGTGGTAACAATTAACGGGTTACATGATTACATCATGCATAAAAAGTTCCATGACCTTTGATTTTATTTTGTGGGTATAGTATATAATATGTTGATCAAACATACGCAATCGATTTTGGGTTACATGATTACATCATGCATGAAAAGTTCCATGACCTTCGATTTTCTTCTGTGATATAGCATGTGATATATGTTGATCGAACATCTGTATTATGCAATCAATTTTTCAGGTTACCCAACAATTAGCAGATCACACGATTACATCATGTATGGGAGAAGTTCTGTAATATAACGATAACATGTGATTTTATTTCATTTGCGAAGCAAAGCACTACGTGCCTCTTTTTCTGATAATTGATTTTATGTGTGGTAATAAGGGGTGTTTTCATTTGGGATCATCATTACGAGATATACAAATCAGGAATTATCACAAGAGACTAAGCTAATTTATTGCTGTTTTGTGAAATTAATGCCAATCTTTGCTTTTCAGTTAAGACCATCTACGATTTCCTGTAAATATTGAGCGATTCCGAGTCGAAGTAATTAATGATCACCAAATCTGAAATTAGCTTTCATAACATCTGAAATTGGTTTTGTTAGTCGCGAAGAGTGTGATATATGTGCTTTGGCACTAACTTGGTTATAAAAATGAGTTGTGTATATGGAAAACTTATGTGTCAGAGACACTAGCTCCGCTATCCGGTTATACATCTCACTATGTCTGTTAATATCACATCTCTCGAAACCCTTCCCTGTAAAAAAAAATAAAAAATAAAAAACAAAAATCAGGAAAAAATCCGGTTTTTTAGTTCCGGAAAATCACAGGTTTTGTAAACAAATTTC
>CAJVPL010001566.1:0-13087 GCA_910591945.1 Ambispora gerdemannii | reverse complement strand
ATTTTTAAGAGGAATAATTTCTGTTAATTTCCCCATCGCCCAAGCAGTTTTCTATTACTGCTCCCCCGATACCCCAATTAATCCTGTGGTCTTAATTTTTCCCATTTTCAGACTTTACAAATTCCCGCAAATTCTCTATAAGTAGACTTCGCCTTTTTTAACTTCACCACTCACCATCAGCATTTAGTTGCTCGTCTAGGTCGGCATTATCTCATAGTCTTAATTCTTTTTCTCTTTCTTGGTTCTTTATCGCTTCTCCATACTTAGCAAAGATATCTGTCTTTTGAACAACGTGCTTGGGTTCTTGATAAGCTTTATAATCTATGTGAGCCTTTTCTAGAAGTTTTTTTACTTGTTGTGCTTGGCTAGTTTCAATGATTATTATTTCTCTCATATTAACTTATTTTTCCAAATTATTCTCTCTCTCTCTCTTGTCTTTTTCACTTCAACCTTTATTCACAATTAATCGCACTACTGCTCAGACAGGGACAAAGATAATTACAAAACCTAGTAAATCATAACCAAAATAAGCAAGTCGGGAAATTAATCTGTCTTGTCCGTTGATTGTGACTTTTATTAATTCTTCCGAACTGAGTAAAGGAGATAGAGAAAGAACAAAGAACACTCCAATAATTCCTCAGTAAATTTTTTCTCAAGTCTTCATATATTAATATTTAATATTTTTGCTAAACATAACCTCTCCGCACATACTTATTCAATGTCTTCTGTTTCCCTTTCTCCAATTTCTCATAATATCTTTTCCCTAAACACTTCAAACAACTAACTAATTGCCAAAGTCAAAGATATTAGCCAGGGCAATTATCGTCTGTGAGTTAGTGATTATGCTAACGAAGTTAATAAAGAGGAGTTTTTTTCCGCTCGGTTAGGGCGGAAGTTAACTGCTTATGGCTTGAATTTTTGATTAAAATCGTCGAACATTTGGAGTGTTCGGAGGAGGGGGGTTAATCCTCCCTTTTTTCCCTTTTTTCACACATCTGTGTTTGTGCTTTTTGATAAATTAGTGAACTTTCTTAAAATTTATTCCCGACCTCTTTCTATATTTAATTCCAACCTTTCTGACACCTAACCTTGTCTCTTTGGTGAGGATTAAGAGCGATTTTACCCTTGTTCTTGTTTTAATTATCACATAATAGCCAGGAATGTAGGAATTATTTTTGGCTTTATTTAATTTCTTTCCATCTTTTTTCTCACTCTGAATATTCCCCCGAATTCTTAACCATCCCATAAATTTCCCCTGTGAATTCTTTATGCTCTTTCGCTAATTCAGCGTTATATTTACCATTATTAAGCTTTAAATCACTTTCGCAACTACTTTTGCCATGCTTAATCAACTGAATATAATGAGCGATTTCATGCGAACAAGTTTTAATCATACTGACAAAACTAATATCTAAATAAGAAAAATCTCCTTGGGGATAATTAGGAAAGTAGCGATTATTGTCAAACTTATTCAATAAATATAAGCGATTAAGACCAATAGCAATATTTTTTTCGTGGCGAGGATAAAAGAGTGTTTGCCGAAAACAGCGACCCATTTCCCCGAAGCCGTGTCCTGTTTTTTTGTCCCAATAAAGTCCTTCAAAAACTAGTGGAGTGTGAGAAATATCAAGGTTTTGACTATTCGCAAAGCGTTGGGCGTAAGTTGTCAGTAAATCAGTAAAAAAAGCCTGTATTTGAGGACTTTTCGCTAATGTAGCGGTTAGTTCCAAATAATTTTTTTGGGCTTGGTAATTCTGCTGGGCTTCTTGCTTTTTTTGCTCTAATTGGGCTTTTAAACTTTCTAATTGCTGGCGTCTAGTTCACCACTGATAAATTAGGACGCTACCGCTAATTAACCCCACTAATAAAGAAGCAACTTTTATTCAGTATCAAACTTTTCTTTCTGCTTGGTTTTTCTGATTACTCACGCTATTTTTTAGATTTTACCCCAATATCCTCTTTTTTTATACTCACCAAACAAATATTTTTTTCTAGTTGGCATTTTCTCTACCAAATTTCCTAAACAATTCCCGCATAATATTTTTGCCCTAATATTTATTCCTCAAAATCGTGGGTCATTTCTATTTTTTATTACTCTTTTTTTACTAGCTACCGAAATAGTTTTTTCGCACCTCTCACATTCAGTATAATCATCACTGCTAACCCTTACTTTTTCGCTCTTTATACATTTACACTCCTTTAATCTTTCCTGACTTCTTTTTAAATTATCATTAACTAATAAATAATGTCCTTTTGCTTCTATTTCTAAACACTGACAATTATCTAAATGTTTCTTATCTTTTAACCATTTATCAGCACAATGATAATTAACTGGTAAACACCCATAATTCTCCAACCATTCAGTCAAGTTAATTCCCCACCTTTTTTTATATCACTTTTGCTGTTCTGCAAAACTAATCGGACTGGACGAACCACCCTCTTTTTTCATCCGACAAGGCTGGCAAACTAATCGGTTATTCTCATGCAAATCATAAGCATCAACTGCCAAACTCCCACACTTCTTACACCCTTGATAATTCTTTAATAATCGGTATTGCTTATTTCTTGCTTCTCTTTCCAAAACTTTTTGCTGATAAACTTGCTGATAATTAGAATATTCCTTGGCTTCGGCTTGTTCTGTTTGGTAAAAACAATGGCAACAATAGCTCTTTCACTCACTATCTCAGTTAGTCAGTTTTCCACAGGGTTTAACTTGTTTACAACCAGCACAATAATAACTCTTAAATAGGTTCTTTTCTCTGTTGCTTTTATTTAATAGGTCTTTCATATTTTCTAACTCCCTAATTATTTTAGGTAAATAATATTCTTAAAGTTAATTATTAATATATTTTAGTGTTTTACCACCGCCTATTGCGTAAATAAAAAAAAGTAGCAAAAAAAAAATTATTTTCTGTGCGTTCTATATATTTTGTTATTCACACTATTTTGAACCACCCCCACGGCTGGAATGCCCATAATTTAGGGGGAAAAGTGGGAAAATTTTTGTCCTTTACGAAGTAAAGGTTGGTTTTTCTTTGGTTCTTTCTTTTTCTAATAATTAGGTTGGGGGCTTAATTATTAAGGGGAACACTCTTGCTCCCCCAATTCTTACTTTTTAAACTTCTTCCTCCTCCTCACCCAAACAACACCTACTAACACTATCAAAACTAAAACAATTCCCCCACCAATGGCTATTTTTGCTGATAAAGAAAGAAAGGAAAAATGGAGTTTAAAAGCAAAGTAGTTAGCAAAAATAGCCTAAACATCCAGCAATTATTCTTTAAGAAAAACCTTATTATCCAGCCAATTCTTTCTTATTTAGTTTTATTCAAAGAATAAGCAAATAATTTTTTCCTATTATCCGCAAGCAAAATCCCTAAAATCTAGGACTATTATTTTTTAAAAAAAAGTCTAGGTTCCAAGAACTCCAACAAAAAATCTCTGGATATCAGAGTTAGAAAAAATTATTAAATATGCCAACCCTTAATCTGAAAAATATCACTATCAAAAAATTAGAGGATAAAAACTTTAACACCTATTACCTAATTGTCAACCAAGACAACCCCGACGAAGCTTTTTTTTGTTTTGAGGGAACAGTGAAAAGTGGTTGAAATGAGTTAATAACTAATTGAGAAAATATAAAAGAAGTAGAGATAGAGTTTGAGGAAAAAGAACAAAACTTTAAAACTTACCGCAAGGTAGTAAGTGTTTATGCTCCCAGTGAGGGAGAATTTATTATTTAGGCAAGTGTGAATATATTCTTTGCTTTTTTAAAAGTCCTAAAACTCCCACTGAAATTATTAATTGGATGAAGGAAAAAAAGACCGAAAAAAACCGAACGAGAGCAAAAACAGTTAGCTCATGTCAAAAATTTCGCCCCTACTCATTACAGTTGACAGCAAAGAGTAGGCAAAAAACTAACTAAAAAGCAAAAAGAACATTACCAAAAGAAGCGAAAAAGAAAGCAAACACCTATAAAACCAAACTAAAAACTAAGTATATGTCTAACAACGCCCAAGAACAAATTAACTTAATTACTAATAAGGCAAAAATTCGTTATTTAGACATCAGCAACCGAGATTTGTCCGGTAATGTTGATTTAAAAGAATTTACAGGTTTAATCAGTCTAAATTCTTATAACAACAAATTTGAAAGTTTGGATTTTTTAAATACTTTACCGAACAAAGAGCAATTAAAAAAAATAAACTTCTTTGGCAATCAGATAAAAGAAATAGATTTCGCCCATTTACTCAGCACTTTTTCTAATTTGGAATATCTAAATTGCGAAAATAATCCTTTGTCGGCTAAAAATTTAGATAATTTAACTAGCGAACAGTTTGGAAAACTAGTAAAAGGCGTTAAAGATAAAAAAATAAGAATTAATTCTTGAAAAGGAACTATTTTGATGGATTTATTAGAATATGCTCAAAAATTAGTTGCTAAGGGGAATAATAACCAGCAGCAGAACGCTCACTATCTCCAAACTCTTATTCAGCATGGAAGTTCGCCAGTTAAGGATAATAAGCAATCTGGCAATAATACTCCGCTTTTAGTTGGTGGCTTAGTGATTTTTGGAATTGTGGTGTTAGCAATTGGTTATCTGTGAGGTAAAAAAAGAAACGAAGTAGAAGAAGATTAAAACAAAAATAATAAATATATAATAAAGTTGTTTATTGTTTCTAACTAGCCAGTCGGTTTTAGAGTTAGCGAAATTTCCTAGTTCCGATGTCGGCTGGTTAGAAAGAGTAAATAACTCATGGAAATTTCGCAAAATATCCAAGAAGTAGTTGCTTATACCAAAAAAACTAATTCTTGAAAGCAAAATAAAGAAAATAAATTAAAAAGTCAGAAAAGAGAGGGAAAAAGCGAAAAATTTTCCCTCTCTTATTACCTTATAGCCTCTATATGATATAGCTTCTATATTTCAGAAAAGGGGGCATTTTTTTTAAGTCATTGGGAGACTAATTTTCGAACAAAGGAATTGAGAAATAATTCTTAACTCTTTTCTTGGGAAATTAACTCATTATTCCCACCATCAGCAAAGAAAACCAACTGAACTGATGGCGAGCCAATACGGAAGTTAAGTTGCCGTTTTGCCATATTTAGAAGCTGACAGAATTATCAGCCAAAACAAACTAGTTTGATTACGAACTAGGGCAATAAATAGCGGAGCCGATAAGGTTCCTTTCTAGCACAACCCGCCCAAACTAGTAATCTAGTTAGAGTAAGCGGATTTGTGAAGAGCTAGTAAACTATAAATCTTAACTTGCCGACCTCTGAAAATGAGAACTAAAATATAGGAGACTAAAACCTATATATTTATTTTAGTTCCGAAGTGAGGCGAGGGGGGTAGTATGGCGTTTTTTTTGTCCTATTTTTACACCTTGCTTATTTTAATAAGCAAAAATAGCCATTAAGTCCCGTTTTTTGCCCTTTTTTGGTTTTTTCTTTTATTTTTAATTTTCTTTTTTATAAGGTTTTAGCGGGTTCTTATTCTCTAATTCAAAACTTATCTCTTAATCTATTCTCTATGTCTCCTTTCTTTGGCTCTTGATAAAAGTTTTATGAAAAGTAAGGGGGAGAGGGAAGGCTTGTCCTTATTGAGGAGGTTATTAGAGAAAGAGGTCGCAACTTATTTTTAACAATTCATCCATAATGTTATCTCGTGAATAATTCTTAAATAGCAGTGAGTAAAGTTGATAAATGGTTAGTGATTTTTACGGAGTTTTTGCTTGGATTTTATTGGGAGGTGAGTTTTATATTGGAGTTGGTTTTTTGCTTAGTTTTTTATAAGGAACTTTGCCTGTTTTGGTTTAAAATTGGTTATATGCTTCCCAGTGAAAGAGTTTTAAAAAAAGTTGGTGAGGAAAATTATGTTGGTTCCGAATGCGGGGAAATGGTTAAGAAATTAGATAAGGAATATGGGATTTGTAAGAATTGTGTGCGGAATTACGCTGATTAGGATTTAAAATTTTTTTATCAATTTTATTCCATTAGTTAAAATAACATTATATGCCCATCGTCAAAAAATCTAAAAAAGCTTCTAACTTAAACTGAAAATCTTATCAATTCCAAAAAAATAATCAATCACCTTCTTCCCTATCCCATAAAGATAAAGGGAGTTATAAAAGCTCAACAAAGCAAGGAGTAGAGAGAGAGAGAGAGAGAGAGAGAGAGCAAAATTGAAGTTAAACACCACTCATTCTTATTCTCACTGTCAATGGGGCAACACCCCCACTCCCTCGGAAGATAAAAACTTTGATTGAGACATCGACTTTAAACAGCAAAATCTTTTTTTATCTACCCAATTAGAGCATGAAAAAAATCTCTATGATGAACTTCGAGACCAATTCCAGCAACAAATATTAGAACTAGAAGGAGAAATAGAATGATATCACCAGCAAAACACCTCATTAAAAAGCCAGTTAAAAGAATGACAAGACAATGAGGAGGAGTTATGGAAAACTATTGATTACTTACAATTGGAGTTAGAACACCAAGCAAAAGTTAATGGTAATTGACAAAAATTTCTCCAAGATAAATTAAATTTCTCTTGTTGTGAACTATTAAAGTTAGAAAAAGAACTTAACCAACAAAGCAAGAAAAATAACCAACTCCAAAGACGCTTACAACAGAATAAAAGTCAACTAAAAAAGCAAACTGGTCTCCAAGACAAAACCATTAAGAGGTTAGTTAATGCTCGCACTCTAATCAGCAGTTTTAACTGTGATAATCAACTTTACCAATCCGAAATAAGGTCTTTGGAAAACTCTTTGTTAAATAAAGAGCAACAAATTAACGAACAACAGCAAACTATCACCGATAAAGACAATTTAATTAATCAACTCCAAGGAGCAATAACCAATTTACAGCAAGATAAACAGAACTTACAAAATCAAATCACTAATAAAGACCAGAAAATAACTGATTTAGAGACGCAGTTAAGCGAAAAAGAGCAGGAATTAAAAGAAAAAGACCAAATAATTGTGGAATTAAGAAATAAACCACCGCTTAATCCAGTAAATAATAATCCTGATAAGTCAGATAATAATCCGCAACAGGAACCTAATAACTTCTTAACTGAAAAAGAGGAATTATTAAACACTATTAAGCAACAAAAAGAAGTTATTCAGGAATTACAAAAAAAACTTAATCTAGTCAAAGAACCGCAAATAATAGTTAGAGAGGTGCCAAAACAGGATTTAACCACTATCCAGCGATTACAAACCCAGTTAAAAAGTAAAGAACAAACTATCAACCAATTACATTTAATTTGCTTACTGCTGTTGGGGGTTAGTGTTTTACTTCTAACCTATCCGGCACGAATTATTAGAAAAAGTAAGAAACTTAAAAGGTCGTAAGATGAAATATGCTTCCTAGTTTACAACTGCTTGAAAAAGTTAGTGAGAGAATTATGCGGATTCCAAACAAACGCAAAGAAAGTAAGAGGAGAATTCATTACGGCTTATTTTTATTGGGTTATAAGTCAGGGTTGAGAGTAAATGAGGCAGTAAGTTTTGATTTGGCAAATAAGACCAAAAAGGGTTTGTATCGGATAAATAAGCCAAAAGGCAAGAAAGAGCGATTTGTTTATGTCAGTAAGGAAGTTGTAAAAGAACTAAAAGCGAATAACTGAAAACCCAATCAAACTAATCGCTGAAACTTTCACCACTTTTTACGGAAAATAAAGCGAGAACTGAATATTAGCGAAAAAGTGGAGTTGACCCCTCATACGCTACGGCGTTCTTTTGCTACTTATCAGGCCGAAGCAGGTTTACCCTTGCCTCTTTTACAGAAATTATTAGGGCATTCCTCCATTAGAACCACCGCTTTATATTGGCGGAATATTTATGGTGATGATAACACTCCTAATATTCTCGCTGGTAAGAAATGGTTAGAAAGTAAAGGAAAAGAACCATCGCAACCACCAGCCGAAAATTTTCCAAAACAACCACCCGTGAATTTGGAGCCAATTATTAGAGATAAACCAGTAATTCCTGCCAAGAAACACATTCAGCAAGATAACCCATCATTACTTACTGAAATAAAAGAAAAAACCATAACTAACTATCAGTCCAAATCAGTAATCAGCGGAATTCCATCCCAAACAGCAAGGATTATTAAAAGCGAAAAAGAACAGGAAAACCAAAAAGAAAATATTTTATTAGCCAAAATAAGAAAGTTGGAAGCTGAGAACAGCAATTTAAAATCAGTAGTTCAATCAGACAAGCAAAATAACCAATTCTTAAAGAAAACTATCACTAATTTAACGCACAAAATTCATGCTGATAAACAAAACCACACTAACCTAATAAGTGCTTATCAAAAAGCCTTAAATGATAAAGCCAGAGCCGAATTATTTGCTGAAAAAGAAAAGCAAAGAGCAGATAATTACCAACAACAATTAAAAACCATCGCTAAAGCTCTTTACCAATGACAAAAGATTAAGCATTATCAGCAAATAGAGCAAGAGCAAAAAGACCAAGAAGCCCAAATAGAGCAAGCCCCGCCTTTTAAACCGAATAAATAACAACAAAGGAAAAGATGAAAAAAAGGCAACTCAGTCAAATTCAATTACAAACCAAAATCTTACTTGCCAAAGCCATCATAAAAAACTGGGATAAAGCCACCGAGCAAGAAAAAAAAGAGTTAGAAAACTTAAAATTATCAATAAAATAAACAACATGAATAAAACATTTGCTAAATTTTTAACTCTTTTCCCTTGCGTCTTTTGTTTTATTCAATACTTCACTATTTTGAAAGAAGAGCAAAGGACTAGTTTAATGGGAATAGCCTTCCTTATTATTAGCATTCTCTACTTTTTTATTTGCTTATATTTTCTGATTAAGAACTGAAATGGGTAATATGTTAAATTAGTTAAATAAACAAGGAAAAATAAAAGTATATGACCCGTAACAAGAACTAACCCTAGAAATAGAACAATTAAAACAACAACTTCGAGAGAGAGAGAGAAGAGTAAACTATGAAGTGGAGCCTTTTGGTGGTGAATTCTCTTTTGACCGGTGCTAGTTTATAAGTGTGTGCAGAAGTCCAAGCAAGGAGCTGAGTTAGATAGTAAGATTAGAGATTTGCGGGAGAAGATACAGAGTTTAGAAAGAGAAAGTTGAGAGTTGGAGCGGAAGTAAAAATAGATATATTATGGTAGTGAAGAGTAAAAACAAAGAAAAGAACTGGGATAGTCTAGTAAAAAGTTTAAAAAAAAGACTAAATGAGGAGAAAAAGGCTGGGAAAAAAGAGCAATTAACAGCAGTAGAAGTTATTTGCAGTCATGAGGACATTGAGAGAACTCGGAGAAGTTGAAAAAACAAAAAAAGATAAATGCGCGGTTCTTTTCATATCTTCCTCGAACACTTAATTAACTCAACCTATCAACAGCAAAGAATAAGGCTAACCCAACCGGGCTTTTATGGTCAAGTTCACTCGTTCGCTAGTTCTTATATTCGCTTTGGTGGCTGAGACATAAATTATAATGGGAAAGGCTGAACCAGACTGTTTATTGAAAAAGTTGGAAATATTGAGTTTGTTAGTAAAGAAATCTACCTAAATATTAACTATACTTACTGCTTAACTGGGTTAAAAACTTATTCGGCTTTTGAGTTCTCTGATTTGATTAAACAGTAGCTCACGAATTAGCTCACTGTTTACTAGGAGATTTTAATTTAAACTGGGCTAAATTACACGATGAAGACCATGACAAGTTAACCCAAGAGATTGAAGATTATTTGTGAACCCTACCGGAAGTAAAAGAATTAGAAAGATTGGTGAAAAAAGTAAGTAAAAAGCCTTAGTAGTTTTTAACATGAATAAAACGACACAAATAAAAAACATAGTATCCAAAATAGACCTTGATAAAATTAACAATTATTTACAAGAGCATTCTACTTCCACAAGTTTAAAAGAAATTATCAAGTATAGTAAAAGAGTATTAGAAAGTAATGAAGAAGAAAAGGTGTTTAAATTAGGTGTCGCGATAGCCTTTGATTTAGATACTATCTGCGACCCCAATAAAGCGGGTTATGTTAAAGACGAGGAAGAAAAGAAACATTGATTAGAGATTGCCAAAGAGTTATTTGAGAACACCATAGGATATAGAGAATAAAAAATTAAATTAATAATATAGATTGTTAATTGAACCCTAGTTTCTTGGTCAGTTAGTTTTTGTTACTTGGACAGTTCTGGAAGCTAACTGAAGGTTAGGGTTGAGTTAATAATCACATGAACTGTCCAAATGTTCAAGTATCGGTTAATCCCACTGAATACTTTCAACCCCAAAAAAATAAAAACGATAGACACTGGAAGAAATATCTTGCGTCTTATTACCAAAAATCTCCTCGGCAGAAAGACCGTCATAAACTAGACCGCAAAACTAGATACTGAATTAACTTTTTTAAACAAAAAAACTACCTGTTAACTTCGTTAGATACCATTTTTAAGAACTCTTTAATTGGTGGACGTGAAAACCCTTACATAGCTTTAGATATAGATAATAAGAACTTGTTTTTTTTAAAGAACTACCCCACGGAACCTTATTATTTGGAAAAGCAAAAAGATTACTTGTTCGCTCATTTGGTTGGGAGGGAAAGAGAGGAGTTAGAAAAGTGATGGAAAGAAACCTATGGAGAATTTAAGAAAAAAATCCCTTAATGACAACTAAAAAACCCACCTCTGAGGAAATCACCCGCAAAAAAGAATATGTCCGCTTCTTAAATACCCAAATCTATAAACTAACTAGCCAACGGAAATTCCTTCATAGACAGTTAGATAAATTGGAAAAACAGTTAAAAGATTATGAAAAAGAAAAAAAGAAAACTGAGAAATGATTGAAAGAGAATTAAAATATGTCTTGTTTCTTTATAATATTAAATCTAGCCTCTATATGTTATAGCTTCTATATTTACATTAGACCTAACCAATTATTTTTTTCTTTCTTGCGTCTAACTCCTCCACTAATGCTTCGGTAGATAAAGCCAACACATAACAAATTGCTCGCTCAATTTTAATCATCAACTTTTCGTCTAACTTGCCGACAAACTGCCTCACCCTTTTTACTTTATCAGTCGTAGTAATTTGGTCAATTAAGATTTTACCAGCCTGATTATTAATAAAAGTTTCTACCTCAAAGGAATAAATTTTATCTCCTTCTTTGCGGGAAGTCAGAGGCAAAATGATTATTACGGGACTGACTAGATTTTGGCGATTATTGGAAATTATCACTCCCATATGTGGGTCTTTTAATTCATGTCCACCCTTATCAGGCAAATTAACTCAATAAATTTCTCCTCTTCTAAATATCCGTTCCACCATTTATTTTTTACTTTTTTTGGCTCGTTCGGCTCAATCCGTCATGGCGGCTTGTTCTCATTGTTTTGCCTCGGCTAAGCGGCGGGGGTCTTGTCAGGCTTCGCGATATTCTTGGAGTAATTTATCCTCTTGGGAAAATTCTCTTTGGTCTTGCTCGGAAAAAACTTGATAGCTTATTTGTTCCTTATTTAACAGATTTCGCACTTTTTCGCTGTTGTCCGTTTTAATTATTATTAGTTCAGTCATAATATTGTTTTTACCATTTTTCTCATTATTTCCTCCGATGCCTCTCATAACACTCTAAGGCTTTTTCCAAAACTTCTACTAACTTCAACCTTTCCTCATAAGCAATTGCTTTTAATTGTTCCAAAAACTCTTTTTTTACCCGTGTTCCTAACTGATAAGTGCGACCAGTTTTGGTTAAGGTTCTTTTGTCTATTTCCAAAGACTTTATATTTTCAGTAGTTTCATGGATAGGAGCCAAGCCCAAACTTTTTTTCTTTTTTTTGGTTTCTGACAAGTTTTTTTGGGAAAGTTTGTTGAAACTATCTTGCTCTTTATTACTTTGGGGAGAATTCAGAGTTGTTTTCTTTTTCTTTTCCTCAACCAAGTTTCAAAAATACTGCCAATCATTAGACTGGTCCCAAGTAGTTAACCAAGCGGCGGTGCTACTAACCGACATATCTTTGGTAAATTCATTAAATCTTTTTCTGACTTGGCTATTGTGAGAACGACACAATTGCTTCTTTTTATCAAAAAGAGGTTGCTGACAAGCAATTACTTCTTTTTCTTTGCGGTCAATAAAAGAGCAAAGTTCAGACTCCTCCTCAATTACACAATTAGAGCAGTAAGTAGGATAATTATTTATCTCATTTAAACTGGGAGCGGGAGAATAAGCAGTTTCATCATAGTATTCATTACCACACCTATCACAGCCAAAGTTTCTTAGGAAGTAAGAGTTTAATTTTTCTTGGTTCATGTTTTTAATATATTTTTATCTAGCCTCTATATGTTATAGCTTCTATATTGTATATAAAATAGTTTTATATGAAAATTATTGCTTGCTTATCACAAAAAGGCGGCGGAGGAAAATCAACCTTGGCTCGCTGTTTAGCCACGGAACTCGCTAAACAAAAACAAAATACTTTATTAATTGATTTAGATATCCAACAAAAAACCAGCCAAGAATGAGCGGAAAGACGCCAAAGCCAAGGAATAAAACCTGTTATCAATTGTCAGTCCTTTCCTTACTTCCCACCTGAACTATTAAAGAAAAATTATGATTATCTAATAATAGACGGACCCGCCCGCATGAGTAAAGGTAGTTTAGAAATAGCTAAGGTGGCTAATTTGATAATTCAACCTGTTCGCCCTAGTTTGGATGACTTAAACCCAGCTATTAGGGAGTTTAACAGTTTATTTAAATCAGGAATAAAGAAAGATAAATTAGCCTTTGTTATAAATGCGGTTAATTCCGAAGCCGAGGAAAAGTCCGCCCACGATTATTTAGCCCAAACCGATTATTATATTTGCCCTCTTTCTTTACTTGATAAAATTTCTTATCGGGAAGTTCAAAACCAAGGATTAAGTATTGCGGAAGTTAAATATAAGCGATTAAGTAAGCAAGTAAAAGAATTAGTGAAAAGTATATTAAAAAGGATATAGAGGCTATATTGTATAGAAGCTATATTTTTAAGAGGAATAATTTCTGTTAATTTCCCCATCGCCCAAGCAGTTTTCTATTACTGCTCCCCCGATACCCCAA
>CAJVPL010001565.1:0-13089 GCA_910591945.1 Ambispora gerdemannii | reverse complement strand
TTTCATTATAAAGAGATAATTTCAATTTTACTATGTTTTACTATGCTTTTTTTGGATTTCCAGTAATTTATTGTAGGTGTGTGTATATACAATTAAAAAATTCTAAAAAATAATATAAATAGATTTGAATAAAAATTAAAAATAAATTTATTTATAAGTATTTTATATATTTTAAATTATTTTTATTTAATCTTACTTAATTTAATAAAAATTAATAAATTCAAATATTAGATTATTTTTAATATTTAATTTGGAAAAACCAATTATTTTTGTGTATTTGATTTTGATTTAATAATAAATATTTCAAATTATTTTTATATTTAATTTAACAAAAAATAAAATATTATTAATACTTAATTTAGAATAAATTAATATTTTAAATTATTTTTTATATTTAATTTGATAAATGAAAATAAAAAAAAAATGTATTTAGTATTTTAATATATGAAATTAATAAAACTAAAATAATTAAATATTTTAAACTTTTTTTATTTAGTTTAATAAAAATTTTAATATTAATTTTTAATTAGCTTTTATTAAATTTAAATTAAATTAAATTTTTCAAAATAATATTTTAATCTGAAAAAATCTAAATAAATATAATACTAATTTTAACTAATATTTATTAGGTTAATTTTAGATTTTTTCTAAATTAAATATTAGTATTTTGAAATATTTAAATCTAATTTAAAAATTAATATTAATATTTTTATTCGATTAAATTTTTTGTATTCTGAAAATTTTCTAAAAATTTTCGAAAAAATATTTTTGTTTTTTTTTTATAAAAAAGTTTTAATTAGTTATATAATGACAATAAAAAATATAATTTATTAATAAAATAGAAAATTTTTAATTTTACTAATTAATATTTTCATTTTTATAAAAAAATACAAATAATTATATTTCCAAGATTTTTTAAATTTAATCTTAAATGTTTTTCTAATTATAAAGCTAATTAATTAAGTAAATATTTTTAAATTAAATTTTCAAAAATATATATTAAATTATAAATTATTATTTGTATTTTATATAAAATAAAAATATTAATTAATAAAATTAAAAACTTTTATATAAAAAATTTAATTTTATAGTTAAATTTTATTATAGTAAAAATATTAATAAAAATTTTCAAAAATTCATTATATTAATAAATTTATTTTATTAAAATAATTTATATACAAATAAATTTTTCTAAATAAATTTTTCTTGAAATTATAATAAAATATATATTAAAAAATATATATATTTATAAAACATAAAATATATATAATTCATACTATTTATAATCACTAAATAATTTCTAATTATATTTACTTATTTAAATTTAATAATATAATAAAATAATTTTTTCTTTTTAAAATTATAATTTAGTTTTTTAAATTATATTATAGTTTATAAAGTAATTAAAATTTTTAAATCAATTACTTTTATTATTAATTAATTATTAATTATTAATTATTAATTATTAATTATTAATTATTAATTATTAATTTTTAAATATTGATCAACTAGCTTTTAACAAATTAGCAATTGCTAAAGTTATATTATTATATGCTAATATAATTATAAATTCTTAAAGTATAATGAATTTATTATTTTCAAAATAATTATTTAATCAATATTAATCAAAACTTTTTGTAATTACTTTTTTAATAATAATAACTTAGTATTTTTTAATATATTATTAAGTATTTATTTTTGTACTTATATTTTTCATTTTTGATTTTTTTTAAATTTTTGATATATAACTTCTTTTTTTTGTATTCTAATTTAATCTCTCTATTTACAATTTCTTTTTTTAAAATTTTTAATATATATTTCTTTTTGTATTCTATTTAAATATTTTTAATTAGTTAATTAATTATTATATAAATATATTTAACTTTAGCTTTAGCAAATTTTGAAATAGAACACAAAAAAATTTATATTTCTCTTGTATTAAAAGTAATTTATTATTTATTATCTATAATACTTATATTTGAATTCAAGAATTGAAATTAATTTGACTTTATCTATTATTTATAATATTTATACTTGAATTAAATAATTAAATTTTATTTATTATCTGCAATATTTATACTTGAATTAAATAATTAAACTTTATTTATTACTTATAATATTTATATATTTGAACTAAATAATTAAATTTTACTCATTATTCACAATATCTACATGCTTAAATTTAATAATTGAAGTTTATCTGGCTTTATTTATCATTCAGCAATATCTATACTTGACTCAATAATTAAAGTTTGTTTAATTTATCATCTAATATTAATTATACTTAATTTAATAACTGAATTTATTGATTATCACTTATTAACTTTTATTTTAATATTTTCTTGTACAAGTAATTTGATTTTTTTGATAAGAGAGTTTTTGGTAACAATACTTAAAAAAGTTTAAAATATTTAATTATTTTTCTATATATTATATATTATTAATATATTAGTTTTTATTATTTTAGACTTTTTAATTTTGTCAATAGCATATCATTATTTGATAATTAATAATTATATAATATATTATTTATACAATTCAAAAAATATAAAAACAAAAAAGTTTTAATTTCTTATCAAAGCTTTTGGTTTCTTTATTTTTTTGAAGAGTTAGATAAATTAGATAATAATTAAACTTTGTAATATTTGTTTTGTATTAAACAAAAGTTGATAAAATATCATAAATATATCTTTTTTTGCTATGAGTAAAACTTTTAGTAAGTTTGTATATCTTCTTTTCAACTTGCATATATTGTATATTAAAAATTATATTAACCAATAAAGTTAAAGCATGTAATTAAACTCACATACACCAACCAATAAAATTTAATTATGTAAATAAATGCATATAAAGATTATTATCTGAAATTTTGAACTGATTTATGTTTTTGATGACTATAAACAGTTTGCACTATAGTGCTTTTATAAGCTGAAATCTAGTTATACTATATATTTAAAGAAAGTATATAATGTACTTATAAAGAGATTTATCTGTATATTATTTTTGAATTTAGATTTACTATATTGAGATTTAATTAGTTTTTCATTATATTGAGAGTTTACTATATCAAAAGTTAACTATATTAATAATTTTAATGCTATTACATTTTTTTTGCTTGTTTCTATATATAATATTTCTTATAAGTTAGCTTGTATGCAAACTTTTTTATGTAGAAATTTTTATTATTTAATATAATTAAAAATAATATCTTAACTAAATAAGTGAGCGCTCGTTATAGTAACACTCTTTAAAATAACATCTCGTTATACTAACACAAAATCGCTTCCCCGATCTCATTACTGTAATAAGCATTTATGGTATTTATTTTTTCGATAGAGTAACATCTTGATATAATAACACCAAATTTTTCCCCCAGCACGTTATTGTATCGAGCGCCCACTGTATAACGATAATTTGTAACACAATTTGGAATTTTTTATAAATGAACAGTGATATATATATATTCATTTAAATATACTATTCATTTATAAAAATATTTCAGATTGTAATAACCAATTAAAAAATTATAATATAATTATAGTAGCTAATCAAAAAGTTGTAACTAGTTACAGCTTCCATAATCAAATATTAAATAATATATTAACACTCTTTGTATTGGCTTGTTTGAGCTCACAAAAATTATTATTTGTATAAATAATTAAGGTAAAAAAATAAATTTGATATATAATAATATTTTTGAAAAATTATTTAGCAAATTTACAATAAACTACAAATTTAATACTTTATATATAATTTGAAATTTGACACTCTAAAATCATGTTCATATATAATGTGACTAAATGAAATAAATCAATATAAATTTTAGTATTTGAATTTATTTCTAAATATACTTTATCATCAATTATCTAATTTATTTTTTGGTTTTTTCTTGATGCGATATTGAAAAATTTTAATGTTATTATACATGTATTTGTTTCGAGTACATGTATAGCTGTCACCCATTCGATAATCACCATTTGAACTGTTATCAATAGTTGTTTGATGATAATCAAGTGACTACGTATCGAGAGATATCACTATAGAATGGGTGTTACTGTTAATTTTTATTCTTGTTATGGTAGAAAAATTTTCTGTCTACCGATACTACAAAAATTTATAATTAACGCAATTTCGGTTTAACGTTAACGAGTCACCGTATTGCAGGACAAGTTTAAGCAACATCCACTTTTAAAAATTCAGCTTTGATATCGATATCTGCAGCACACTCACACTTTGAGAAATAAGTAAAACCATTGGTTCCCTGCACTGTCATTGCCTTTTTGATAATGTCAACCACAATTTTAACTTTTTTGACAGGGTAACACTACATATAGTGGCGTTTGCCCAAATAATGGATATAAAAAATCAAAAAGTGTTTTATAATTTTGTAGTCATTTTCAGGAACTAGCAACCGTTTTTTTCTGGGTCGTTATACACAAAAAAAAAACCAAAGCAAGAGAGACTAAAAAGGGCATTTACTTATAAAGAAATAAATAAAATATGCTGTACATAACGATAAGAAACCCTAAATTATTTGCTCCGCCTCAATAAATATCAGGCGAAATTCAACTTTACTTTTTCATAATAAAAATAAACTTTCAAGTTACTTTAATGATAAAAATAAAAATAATAAATTTCTATTTTTTTTAAGTAATCAAAGAAAGATCAATTTTCATTTTCTTTTATACATTTTTCAAATAAAATAAATACAAAGCCGGCCAGCAAACATAATACATATAGAAAAAAATAACATTACGACCACCATCTCACACCACCACCATTATCTCTCTGCCATCGTCATTATCATACTGACTTAACCTCATCATCAGATCCATCCATGTATGGGTCGAACAAGAACTTCGTCAACTTTCAATTTGAAACTGCCGCTCAAATCAAACTGATATTTTACTCCAATTGCGCCAGACCACCAAACTCCTCGATCAGCTGACATTTTCCAAAACTCGAAATTTGCGCACAAGTTCTTCCAGTTCGATTCGTTATTTTCATCGTCATCTTGATCTTCGGTAGCAGCGTTATTCATAATAACATTTAAAAGATTGATGTTATTATTGGTATTGTTATTGATGTTGATGTTGATGTTATTGTTGGCGTTATGATTTTGATTTTGATTTTGATTATGATTATGATTATGATTATGATTGTGATTGTGATTGTGATTATGATTATTGTTGATACGACCACGTTGACGATTATTATTCAATAGTAATAAATTATTTGTAGCCATGGTCGTCGTTCTCAATCCGGGGAAAACAAATAAATCACTGTACTCCTGGTCGTCGGGATTTTCTAATTGCGGTGGTCTCAATTTATATTTCAAATCGAAGTGAATTGTGGCCAAGCCTAGTGCATTAATTTCCAAATTCTCGACAACTAATGGGAATGAAAATGCGGCGTAGGGTACGTTGCATGGAATGGGAAAAGGTAGAGTTGTGCTAGATAATAAATATTGATGTGCATCGTATGGCCAAACTCCTTTCTTTACGATACGAATAAGAAATAAATTGTTACTAGCGAATGCACATTTAGATACTGGATATGGACGTGTCTCGAATACTCACTCTGGTAACAGAAACATCAAGCGAAAATATAACATTCTCACGTAAAATATCAGCAGCAGCATTCTCGACTCCTTCTTTTATACTTCTTGATAGGCCTCGATTACACCAGTATTTTGGAAGTTTTCTAATAAATTAATCCATAAGTAAATTTTAATGCAACAATCTTTCGTTAAGAAATTCCAAACCTCGGTTCATCAATAACATATTTGAAAATCTCTGTCCATATATCTGTAGGAATTATATTCACTGCTTTGTTGTTCATATTTAGAATATAACTACGTAGTAATTTATTAATACTATATTATACTATTTATTTTGGAGTAGTAGTAATAGCTATAGTAATATTTATTAATATCTAATATCGATATGGAAAGAGGTTAAAAAAAAATAATATTATTTTTAATAAAAAAAGCAAATTGAGTGGAACCAGTAACCAGTAGCATACCTATCTCTCAGTAAAGGAATAAGATGATGATCGAATATGTACGTACTTATCATGTTTGCAGTACATGTACAATGTGTATCATCTATCTGTTATATAATTGTTTATGATGACGTATTACTTTCATTCATGTATCAACTAACGCTAAAGTTAACGTTAAACTGTTTATTTTGTTATCGTTATCGATATCATTGTTGTTACACAAACAAATTCACGATTTTATTTCAACATTCCATTGGGTTATAATATTACTATCGCTATTGAAAAATAAAAAAGAAAGCATACAAGACAAAGAAAGAGGAATTATAACTATCTAATTTAATATCTAATGAATTTCAATAGCAGTAATCATGCCAGATTTTCCACTGAGTGGAAGCTTTAAAGCAAATGAAATTAACGATAGTAAATTTTACTGAAATAATGGAACAAGAACAAAATCACACAATTGAATTCGAACCTTGACTTCAAGCACTCCATTATTAATATGAGCTTGGACTTTATTCTTGTCAATATCGGCAGGCAAATTAATTGAGCGCTTCAATATTATGTTTTGATGCTATTATTATCATATCGATATTCGTTGATTATATAATAACATATTTTGAAGAAGCAAAAAAAACTCACGTAAAAGTTTCCGTGACATCGTTCAGTAATTACTCCGTTTCCGATCTTGCGTTTTCCTTCTTTATGTGTTTCACCACTTTTGGAAAATATAGATCTGTTGATTTAAACGGGTAGTATTTTTTTGCATGTAGTATATTTTTAATTTTATTACCTGATTACAAGTCGCCTGTCGCCGACAATCTCGACTAATGATAACAAAATATTAACCATGAATCACGCAATAAAGAAACCAGTAAATATTATTTACCATTCACATTTTCTTTAGGAACTCCAGGTAATTCAGCTAGAAATAAATAATATGATCGGTAGTATCCTTCCCTCCATGATGACATTCGGTAACATGATATATTGCAACAAAAATATATGTATTTTACCGTGTACAATGAATTCGTCCTTACGTTGATTTACTATTTGAATAAAGCAAAATATCGTCTCATGAATTTACACAAAAAAACCATATATTTCGATAATAATACCGTACCGTCAATAATAGGAGAGAATGTATTAAAAGGTTCAAACAAATTCAATTGATTATCAGCCTTGCCACCATAACGATGATGCTTAAACATATCAATGTAGTGACGAAATGTATGTTCTATATCATGGTAGAGGTCTTTTAAGGTGTGTTCTACACGTTGAATGTTTCCTTCGTCGTCGTGGTGCTTGTAAATGCTAGACATTTTTGCTGTTGTCTATTATGTGTTATGTGTGTGAATGAAATCAATGTTTCTTTTTATATACTTGTTTATTAAAACGTAATTACTTTTACGTCATTTTCAATCAGACTTATGTTATTAAGAGTATGATATATGCGTGGGAGAATAACGTCGAATCATTTTAACAATTTATCCTTTCATCTTTTATGATGATTAATTAAAAACCAATTTATAGCTGGTCTAAGGATGTGACAGACAAAGCAACAACCAATCATTAAATTACCATCCTTGGGAAAGTGAAATTGAGTGATTATATTTTAATTTTAAGTTGAGGAGTGACTATAAAGAGATGTAATCATAAATGGGTGTGGACCTGTTATATATACGATTGCATCAAGAAATAATGACGTATTAAAAGCGTTAGTAAGAAAGTAGTCCCATGAAAGCACTAGCCCATTAGACACTCTTCGCGTTGGTGAGTTGGTTGTGGCAGCAGTTTTAAGCAAATTCTTGGAATTGAAGAGCTGTCCGGAAGAGCTCTTGTTTAGTGGGAAGCTTTGGTGGTGATACAAACTTTGCGAGTCCTAATGGAAAACAAATACTGCGAAACTCTTCTGTTAACTCAAGGAAGGCGAACACAGAAATTTCCTCTTGCCGAAAAATCTTGATATCCAAGTCTTTTTGTCTCCGCATCAAAAAGTCTGGTTCAATTTCGAATTTATGATTGAACTCATCAAACAGTCTGGTTCGAGTTCAGTTCATTATTGAACCCAACTCAAAAACTCGATCCAAAGTCTGGTTCGGTCTGGTTTATTATTAAGTGGATTCAAAGCATAACCATATCAACGTTTTAAAATTTATTTTAAGAAAAATCGGACAATTAAAACACGGCGAAAAATTGATTTTATTTTCGAAAGAACAATCCACGAGTCGATTTTGGTATTATAAGCAAAAAACATTGCATGGAAGGAAACACTCGGATTCAAAGCCTGCCAAAAGGCAATAAGCGTTCATATTCTTGGTATCTTCGAAAAAAATACGTTTACACTCTATTACGGCTAAATAATTTATTTTTCTCGTCTGTCTCAAAGACACTCAACCCATATAACCAATCTATATTTCCCATACCCCTGTTGGAGAGAATCTATTGCGAAATGGATTGTTTGACGAGTTAATTCATTGAGTTTTGTTGCAGAGCAATTGCACTTTTGTGCCTGGATCGATTGTTCATTATATGCGTTTCTTTTATGTACTGTATTATTTGTCGATTCTGCAGTCAATCTCGCAGTATGTTAGCGATCGATATTGTGGAAATAGTGTTCGGTAACACCCAATATCAGTTTATTAATTTCAGGAAGAATAACGGTCACGGCAAAGACCAAAAAGAGAACAAATCTGAAGTGATCAATGGTGTTTATGTTGTGTAATTTTTGTTTTCGTAGGTGGTCTTTGCGGGTATAACATACTTGAAATTTGTGTGGGCAAAGAAGCAAGAATTTTATTGCGGAGTAATTTGCTTAGCAACGGCGAGAATTGTTTATGTACGCATGCGATTTATTTTGCGTTAAATTATGACACGAAATAAAAGAAGAACAACAATCCCCAACCTCTGCTTGCTTTTATACTTTTTGAGGTGCTGTGCCCTCTACTCAACCAAAGATCGAGAGGGAAGATTGACATGAGTGCACGTGTATTGTCATCATTACATTCGAATTATTGTTACTTCACATTTCCTTTTCCACTCTTATATCAATTACTTCTAAAATGTGATGCTCATTTCTAGAAGGTTGATGTCGGTTGATACGATGTTCTTTATTGGTTGTTCCGCAAGAATGCAAAAATATATACAAATGGGCACTCTCAGCCGCTATACATAGATGGGCCTTAATAAATTATTGTCAAAATTGATTTCAAAGAATCTCACCCGTGATCTATCATGTGAGCAAGGCCAAATCTGGTGATATCAAAACCATGGCAGAATTTCTTTTTGGTGTCCTATCAAGTAAGATCTTTTCAATGTGACCAACAAGCTAGTTTCTGTTTTCTGCTATATCTAGCAGAGCATAGGGATGATGCTAAAATTTTTGCACGTCCTAAATTTGTCCAGGTTTTGTCGATCTCGACACAGCAACCAATAAGGATGCGCAAATTTTCGACACAGCAACCAATAAATAATAAAAAAAATGTTGGGGAGGCAATTCTATATATCATCTTGATCCGATCCTTATCCTAAAATCAACCTTTAAAATCAGTATAATTTTCCGGGATCGACAAACCCTGCACAGATTCAGGACGTGCAAAATCTTTTCATCATTACATCATACTCAGGTTAGTTATTTGATTTCAACCAGTAAAATTTTTTTTCGCTATTTAATCATGATAAATCGTAAATTGTGGCTGAGGCTGTTACCCTCTATTTATAGGCACTCCACATTCACTCAAATAACCACACATATCATGCATAGACTTTTTTTCCAACAACTGAAGCGTTCGACTCAACTCTCACCTTCTCTTTCCCGCCCTATAAATATGAAGTACTCGACTCGACCTCAAATGAACAGCCCCAACAACAACCCTCTCAACCAATCGATCAAAAGTTTGACCAGCTGAGAAATGATATCTTAAATGAGATCAAAGGTACGCGAGGAACATTGATATTGAAGTTCTATATGGTTTTACTTATATCATGGGTTTTATGTTGCGGGTGCTTTTGGCACTGCTGCCGTTGTTGGAATTATTGGATACTCTATATTCTCACGTTTGTTCCTCTTTTGCTTTAGCTCGCTCCTCTATTACTAACATCTTTCCATTTCGATCGCTAGGAAAGAGGTGCAAGGCAGGTAAATTTTCTTTGCTCGTAAAATCAAACCTATTGACGCTGTTTTTTTCTGAACAGAAGAATATAAACGAAACATACAACGCTACTTTAAGTGGTCCATTACCTCCCTTATCTCCTCTCCAACGTCACCAACTCCGCTCCAAATAGGGAAGATTAAACAGTCAATTATATAGTTCATATAAAGAATTACAAATTTGTTTACGTATTTCTGCGCAATGTATTGTGCAAATCATCATCGTGACATGAAAATTTACATGAATTAATAAAAAATGTGGGATCATGATGAAAAACGGATTATGGTGAAAATTTTGGCCAAAATTGTGAAGATCATGGGATCATTTGGCCAGAATTATCGACAATTTCTTATAATAAAGGAGCAATATTTTGAAAATAATGATAAATGCATAAAATATACACTGTGAATAAGCAACTCCTACGTCATCAATTTGAGATCAGTTTTTTGGGGGTTGCTTATTCATAGAGATGTTAATCGGTCTTTTAGGATCGGGTCCCATCCGATCAATCAAGGACAGTTCGAATTCGATCCTTAAATCATGTGATTTTATCATATATATATATATATATAGGACTGCGATCGCGTCGTTAATTTGGTAATACCGATCACTATGAATGTGACGAAGTATATACGTATATAGTTACATTTCTGCTGAAGATTAGAATTAGATGAATAAATATATAATAATTTTTTTATTTTAGTATAAAAAAGGAGTTGCTTATTCAACTTTTTAAGATTTTTGAACCTAAAGAGAGGGTTGCTTATTTGCTTATTCATGGGACTTTACAGTAACTTAAATTAATTTTGCAATAATGTTTATATTGCTAAATACTATGTAAATTTATGAGTATAATTGTTATTTATAGTTTATTATAATAGATATTGCAAATTTTCACCATAATCCGTTTCCCCACAAAAAATAGTTTTTACGACTCCGAAAAAACTATTGCCAATAAGAGTTTATTAACTCTGACGTGATAGTAATGCTAAAAGTAACTGATATTGATCCAAATTTGAATGATATTTATGAAACAACAAAAAATACATGTAATGAAACGGATACAGAATCACAATACTCTATACTATCTTTACCACCACGTAGTATCTACGAATTCAACTAATCAAAGTACAACTTCAACTATTTCAACGAAAATCAACATGCAAAACCAAAGACCAGTTATGTCATCGCTTGCTGTCGTTGTGCTCGAGAATCGAAAATCGATTAATCGAATTTATTTAAAACGATTAATCGAATTATTAATCGACTTCTGGGTTGAGAATCGATTCCTATTCCTATTCTGAAGTAGGTACGTCGTAATTAGGTGGAGTTTTGGTTACTGTTGCAATAAAGTGGTGTTAACTAGGCTTTGTTTGACGGGTTTTCTTTTGTTGGCAGGTGCCTTCGGAATGGAGCAATTCCAAACCGGATATGCCGAGTGTAATATTCCAAGTCTTCATGGAATAAGGATGTGTTTTTTATTGGTAAATTTTTTGGTGTTATTTTCAATTTCGGTTAATTATTGCTAACCTCATTCTTTGGTACCTCGTTCTGATACTGAAAATAAATTCGAAACTATACAGTTAGGTATACTCCCATATTTTTCGTATCAGTGATTGAGTACCGTATATAGTATCCCCCAAAAATAATACACCCCCCCCCCTTCATGATTCAAACACGACCCGGAAACTTTTCATTATCTAAAGTTATTCAAGCTTGAATAGTAGCTGGGTCCTTTTTAAAGCGGAAATGATTAGTACCCGGATATACATACATTTAAAAAATAATGTGCTACATTAGCAAACCCGTGACCCATCGTCAAACTGATGTATTAACATTAAACTAATAACGATAAATATTACCGTTATCAAAATTTGGTTCCAAATATTAGCATAATTCCTCCTCTGTGGCATTTTTGTTTGTAAATTTGAAAATTACGCATTTAAAGATGTTATGCATTTAAAATCATCTGTACATTATTGTATCTGTTTTGGAATACTCTTTATAATATATAAAAATATTCAATCCAAGTGACTCTTTAGAAAATTTAAAACTTAACCTTAAGGCCATTAATTTAGTAACTAAAGTTTTTAAGAAATTGTTATCTGATTTGGAACACTCTTTATAATATATAAAAATATTCAAAATCCATTACACAATGCAAGTGACTCTTTAGAAAATTTAAAACTTAATATCAAGATCATTAATTTAGTAACTAAAGTTTTTAAGAAATTGCATTGTGAATCTTTATTTATTTTGCAAAAAATAATTGGTTTATTAAAAAAAATTGTAATAAAGATTTAAATTTACTAGAGTTCATTATATTGACTTGCACTGTGCATATTGATTAATTTACTATATCAATGAATATTAATCCACTATATTGAAATTTATCATAAACATGATTATGTAAATACTATATAAAATTTTCTATATAATGTATATTCTAAATAGAATATGGTGCCAAAAATTATAACTCAACAACAAAATGAATTATTTTTAAAATATTTCAATATTTTACAAAATGAAATTAAAAAATCAAATCAGTAACTTGTTCTTTAAGATAAACTTTATTAAATTACCAATTAAATTTTCAAATAAGCTCTAATAAAAAGTTATAAACATTTAAACTTGGTTATTTTTATATAATTAGTCAAAATTTGAAAAAATTATATAAATATTTATTATATAAATATGATTTTAGTGATTAATATTTATTATAATTTATATTAATATTATACTAATATTAAATTATTATAGTATCAATTTGAATTATCATAATATAAATTATATAATAAATTGATTTGTATCCTTTTATATAATATTATATATTTTGAATATTCAAGCACTTTTTTAATTGGTTAAATAAACCAATTATTTTTTGCAAAATAAATAAAGATTCACAATGCAATTTCTTAAAAACTTTAGTTACTAA